>CM042413.1:13935255-14132755 GCA_023634145.1 Thymallus thymallus
GGCCTCCAGTGAAGGTCAGCTGCCCGAGGCCTCCAGTGAAGGTCAGCAGCCCGAGGCCTCCAGTGAAGGTCAGCAGCCCGAGGCCTCCAGTGAAGGTCAGCAGCCCGAGGCCTCCAGTGAAGGTCAGCAGCCCGAGGCCTCCAGTGAGGGTCAGCAGCCCGAGGCCTCCAGTGAAGGTCAGCAGCCCGAGGCCTCCAGTGAAGGTCAGCAGCCCGAGGCCTCCAGCGAGGGTCAGCAGCCCGAGGCCTCCAGCGAAGGTCAGCGCCACGCCACCTCCAGCGAATTTCAGCGCCACGCCACCTCCAGCGAAGGTCAGCGCCACGCCACCTCCAGCGAAGGTCAGCGCCACGCCACCTCCAGCGAAGGTCAGCGCCACGCCACCTCCAGCAAGGGTCAGCGTTCCGGAGCCTCCAGCCACAGCTCAAGGCCTGGAGCCTCCTCCACCGGTGCCCAGTCCGGGGCCGGTCGTCTACGTCGCTCCAGTGACGGAGCAGTCCGCTCCACCGGTGCCCAGTCCGGGGCCGGTCGTCTGCGTCACTCCAGTGCTGGAGCAATCCGCTCCACCGGTGCCCAGTCCGGGGCCGGTCGTCTACGTCGCTCCAGAGATGGAGCAGTCCGCTCCACCGGTGCCCAGTCCGGGGCCGGTCATCTGCGTCGCTCCAGTGCCGGAGCAGTCCGCTCCACCGGTGCCCAGTCCGGGGCCGGTTGTCAGCCCCTCTCCAGGGTCGAGGGCTCCCGCACCAGGGTCCAGACAGGACTTGGTGACTGGCGGGAGTACTGAGGGGGGAACCATCGCGCCGGGGTCCGGACCGGACCGGGCGTGCAACGGAAAGGTAGGAGAGAAGCTACTCTCACAGCCTGTGCCACGCCCGGAACCGGAACCGGAGCCCCCACCAGCAACCACCTCAGTACTCCGCCTTGTTTTTGTTGTGTGTGCGATCGGGAGTCCGCACCTTGGGGGGGGGTACTGTGATGGCTTGGTTGTGGTAAGGCCTCTTACTCCCACCTAGGGGAGGAGAGAGGCACACAACCAAGTCATCACACCCTATCTAGGGAGATGATCATCCCCAATCAGAGACAGCTGTATAGCGTTGTCTCTGATTGGGGATAGTATATAGGCTCCACACACAGCCGCCTGTGTGTGGATCATTGTTCTTGTGTTTGTCTGCACTGCCAGAAGCCACAGTAAGTCACCGTGTTTTGTTTGTTTGCTTGTTAGTAAGTTTTTGTTTTCACTCTCCTTTTGATTTGAATGCTTCGTGAGAACACCTCATTCAATAAAAAGGATGACACTTCACCAGCGCTCCGTCTATCGTCCCATATATCCGATGCACCGTGACACATTTTCATTTAGGATTGGAAATTGACTAAGCTCACTAGCTAGCTGGCTGGCTGGCTAGCTAGCAAATTTGTGCACATTTAGAAATTAATAAATACTGGTCCTACAACCACTAAACTCCTTAGCTAGATATAGAATAAAGTAGTTAAAGGGGGACTGAACTTTCTTGTTTGGCCTCGTTTTTTAATGTAACCAAACGAGAGTTGTCTTAGGAGGGGGGTTTAATGTGGGTGTCTCTTTAGTTGTGTTTGCACGAGGCAAGCATTTGTAAATTCACTCTGCCAAAACAGTACACAATTACAGTCATTCACCCTTCTAGCACTTGGGGGCTCTCAAGTGGTGCAGTGGTCTAAGGCATTGCATCTCAGTGATAGAGGTGTCACTACAGATCACAACCGGCCGTGACTATCACAATATCCTATTTGGTCACAGAGGATATTTAGCTTCTTTAAAAAATTGCTGTGGAATGTTTTAAGCATGCAATTTGGGCAGTGTGGGCGGCAAATGGCCTACCAGATAGCTGAATGTTGAATTGCACCAGTCAGTGAAAATCTGAATATTTCAAAATACAATATATAAAGCAAATGGCTATTGCTGAAAAGAGAAGACAAAGAAAATACTTGAATCTGTCTCTGTCCCAATTGAGCGAACAGTGTTATCTTATTGGCAGGATCAGATGGAGACAGGGGTCTCAGCAGTGTCAGGCAATCATGGAGAGTCAGTCTGTGACGGCGCTGAAGTGAACTTTTGCAGATGCAACACTTTATTCTATCTGTGCAGCAAACACTGGACAAGCCAGAAGAACTATTTTAAGGCAGTCTGATAGATCTCTAAAGTTAATTTCCAAACTGTATAAAGGGTTGATAGAGGCTTTTCCCAAAGCATGTAAAACAAAAATATGAGGAAGACCTGGGAGACACTGTTGATGATAATGAATGGTTACAGATATGTTTGAATGCCCAGTTATTTTCATATAATCTCAGACATAAATTACTGCAGTTTAAGACCATCCATAGAATGTCCAGGCCCTGGGGTCTGCCGTACTGTTGGTTGTCACTCTGGCCTCGGCCTAACACACTTGAAACCAATCATGAATGTTTCAGTAAGACAAATGCTGATGCTCCAGATACTCAACTAGTCTAAAGAAGGGCAGTTTTATTTATCTTTAATCAGCACAACAGTTTTCAGCTGTGCTAACATAATTGCAAAAGTGTTTTTCTAATGATCAATTAGCCTTTTGAAATGATAAACTTGGATTAGCTAACACAACGTGCCATTGGAACACAGGAGTGATGGTTGCTGATAATGGGACTCTGTACGCCTATGTAGATATTCCATAAAGAATCTGCCGTTTCCAGCTACAATAGTCATTTACAACATTAACAATGTCTACACTGTATTTCTGATCAATTTTATGTTATTTTAATGGACAACAAATGTGCTTTTCTTTCAAAAACAAGGACATTTCGAAGTGACCCCAAACTGTTGAACTGTAGTGTATAAAAACATTTTTGATGATACATTGAATTTGGCCTTTACTGCTATAGCCCATAGAAATGCATTGAATAACACATTCATAAATGGCAACAGATATTCAAACAACTCATCATAAGAAACTATATGTGAGAGATACTGTATAAGAAAACTCCCTATTAACTTTTTACAATTTGTACAGCTCGGTCCTGGGTTACCTTCACTACTATTCCCCTGAAGGTAACCCAGGAGGTAACCCAGGAGCAGATCAACTGACACATTGGTGTTCTTTTGTGTTTTGTTATTGGTGAGATATTAGTTTGTAGCTCCAACGGTTCGGTCTGGACAGTCGGTTTTGTGAGAAGACCTCTTCAAAGTCAGGATGTCCATGACAGAGAGTTCAGACGACTGCCATAAAGTTCGGGGATCCTCTTATGTTTAGAAAAAGGCTGCTTTCACAAGCCCAATGTAATGGAGCTGCAGCAGCAAGTCTCTAGCATAAACACAAGGGGAGCTATTCAAGATTCAAAATGACTTCACTGTTTGACGCTGTGGAGCGTCAATCGACTTTAAGGGGTTTAAATGGAGCTACTGTAACGTCGCGCCCGTTACTCAGAACAGCTGAATGAACAATGCCTCGGTACAGGGAGCTCTGTGTCGTGGTGCTGAATGTTTAGTAGCCAGCTGTTCGCCTTATATAGCCCTACCCAGATGACCCAGTTTCATTCGAATACGTTTGTGTTTCCGTTTCACAACTTCCGTAAACGCTAGCGAATTACCTCAGAGCAATGGCTAGCTAATAATAAAAAAATGCGCATCATTAACACATCTTAACACAAAAACAAAACATGGCTCACATTTGGGAACACACTCAAATGACTCTTCGGAGGTTGGATGGTAAAAGGATTGGTATTTTTGAAGGCTGATGTTCAGCCCATCCAATCAAGCAGCTCTTACCACTCTGCTTTGGTACTTGTATCCAACAACGGATCAGTAGACGGCTGGATGCGCTTGCATCGCTGGCCTTGGAAAGTCATGCAGCCTCAATTTTTTGGAAGGTAGGCTAATAAACAAAGTCACTTGCATGTCTAACAGTACTTAACATATGCGATTACAGCATACAAGCAGCCTACATGTTTTGTGGTGACAGTTACTATAATCCATTATGATAGAGTTCTCAGATGATATCTATGAAAAATCTCTGCATTACTTGGTCTTGTAATTGATGTTTATAGCCTATTTTCTTTGTTCCTTTTATAGTTGAAAGTGTGCAATACTGCCTTATCTAGACACATAATGATAAAATAGTCAGGCTTAACATACAGTGGGGAGAACAAGTATTTGATACACTGCCGATTTTGCAGGTTTTCCCACTTACAAAGCATGTAGAAGTCTGTAATTTTTATCATAGGTACTCTTCAACTGTGAGTGACGGAATCTAAAACTAAAATCCAGAAAATCACATTGTATGATTTTTAAGTAATACATTTGCATTTTATTGCATGACATAAGTATTTGATACATCAGAAAAGCAGAACTTAATATTTGGTACAGAAACCTTTGTTTGCAATTACAGAGATCATACGTTTCCTGTAGTTCTTGACCAGGTTTCCACACACTGCAGCAGGGATTTTGGCCCACTCCTCCATACAGACCTTCTCCAGATCCTTCAGGTTTCGGGGCTGTCGCTGGGCAATACGGACTTTCAGCTCCCTCCAAAGATTTTCTATTGGGTTCAGGTCTGGAGACTGGCTAGGCCACTCCAGGACCTTGAGATGCTTCTTACGGAGCCACTCCTTAGTTGCCCTGGCTGTGTGTTTTGGGTCGTTGTCATGCTGGAAGACCCAGCCACGACCCATCTTCAATGCTCTTACTGAGGGAAGGAGGTTGTTGGCCAAGATCTCGCGATACCCGGCCCCATCCATCCTCCCCTCAATACGGTGCAGTCGTCCTGTCCCCTTTGCAGAAAAGCATCACCAAAGAATGATTTTTCCACCTCCATGCTTCACGGTTGGGATGATGTTCTTGGGGTTGTACTCATCCTTCTTCTTCCTCCAAACACGGCGAGTGGAGTTTAGACCAAAAAGCTATATTTGTCTCATCAGACCACATGACCTTCTCCCATTCCTCCTTTGGATCATCCAGATGGTCATTGGCAAACTTCAGACAGGCCTGGACATGCGCTGGCTTGAGCAGGGGGACCTGCTGGATTTTAATCCAAGACGGCGTAGTGTGTTACTAATGA
This sequence comes from Thymallus thymallus, assembly GCA_023634145.1. NCBI lineage: Eukaryota > Metazoa > Chordata > Actinopteri > Salmoniformes > Salmonidae > Thymallus > Thymallus thymallus. The sequence goes on from CM042413.1 coordinate 13,940,313, forward strand.
TTTTCTTTGAGACTGTGGTCCCAGCTCTCTTCAGGTCATTGACCAGGTCCTACCGTGTAGTTCTGGGCTGATCCCTCACCTTCCTCATGATCATTGATGCCCCACGAGGTGAGATCTTGCATGGTGCCCCAGACCGAGGGAGATTGACCGTCATCTTGAACTTCTTCCATTTTCTAATAATTGCGCCAACAGTTGTTGCCTTCTCACCAAGCTTCTTGCCTATTGTCCTGTAGCCCATCCCAGCCTTGTGCAGGTCTACAATTTTATCCCTGATGTCCTTAGACAGCTCTCTGGTCTTGGCCATTGTGGAGAGGTTGGAGTCTGTTTGATTGAGTGTGTGGACAGGTGTCTTTTATACAGGTAACGAGTTCAAACAGGTGCAGTTAATACAGGTAATGAGTGGAGAACACGAGGGCTTCTTAAAGAAAAACTAACAGGTCTGTGAGAGCCGGAATTCTTACTGGTTGGTAGGTGATCAAATACTTATGTCATGCAATAAAATGCAAATTAATTATTAAAAAATCATACAATGTGATTTTCTGGATTTTTCTTATAGATTCCGTCTCTCACAGTTGAAGTGTACCTATGATAAAAATTACAGACCTCTACATGCTTTGTAAGTGGGAAAACCTGCAAAATCGGCAGTGTATCAAATACTTGTTCTCCCCACTGTAGCCCTTGGTTCACCCCAGACTTGACTGCACTAGACAAACACAAAAACATCCTGCATTAGCATCGAATAGCCCCCGTGATATGCAACTTTCAGGGAAGTCAGGAACAAATACACACAGTCAGTTAGAAAAGCAAAGGCCAGATTTTTCAAACAGAAATTTGCATCCTGTAGTACTAATTCCAAAAGTTCTGGGACACTGTAAAGTCCATGGAGAATAAAAGCATCTCCTCCCAGTTGCCCACTGCATTGAGGCTAAGAAACACTGTCACCACCGATAAATTCACGATTATCGAAAATTTCAATAAGCATTTTGTTACGGCTGGCCATGCTTTCCACCTGGCTACCCCTACCCCGGCCAACAGCTCTGTACCCCCCGCAGCAACCTGCCCAAGCCCCCCCCGCTTCTCCTTCACCCAAATCCAGACAGCTGATGTTCTGAAAGAGCTGCTAAATCTGGGCCCCTACAAATCTGCTGGGCTAGACAATCTGGTCCTTCTCTTTCTAAAATTATCCGCCAAAATTGTTGCAACCCCTGTTACTAGCCTGTTCAACCTCTCTTTCGTATCGTCTGAGATCCCTAGAGGTTGGAAAGCTGCCGCGGTTATCCCCCTCTTCAAAGGGGGAGACACTCTAGACCCAAACTGTTATAGACCTATATCCATCCTGCCCTGCCGCATTCTTATTGGCAGACTCAACAGCCTTGGTTTCTCAAGTGACTGCCTTGCCTGGTTCTCCAATTACTTCTCAGACAGAGTTCAGTGTGTCAAATCAGAGGGCTCTCGCTGCTGGTGACTCTCTGATCCATCTCTAAGCAGACGACACCATTCTGTATACATCTGGCCCCTCATTGGACACTGTGTTAACTAACCTTCAAACAAGCTTCAATGCCATACAACACTCCTTCCGTGGCCTCCAACTGCTCTTAAATGCTAGTATAACTAAATGCATGCTTTTCTATCAAAGCTGCCCGCACCCGCCCACCAGACTATCATCACTACTCTCGACGGGTCTGACTTAGAATACGTGGACACCTACAAATAACTAGGTGTCTGGTTAGACTGTAAACTTAATTTCCAGACTCACATTAACCATCTCCAATCCAAAATTAAATCTAGAATCGGCTTCCTATTTCGCAAAAAAGCCTCCTTCACTCATGCTGCCAAACATGCCCTTGTAAAACTTACCATCCTACCGATCCTTGACTTCGGCGATGTCATTTACAAAATAGCCTCCAACACTCTACTCAGCAAATTGGATGTAGTCTATCACAGTGGCATTTGTTTTGTCACCAAAGCCCCATATACTACCCACCACTGCGACCTGTATTCTCTCGTTGGCTGGCCCTCACTACATATTCGTCGCCAAACCCACTGGTTCCAGGTAATCTGTAAGTCTTTATTAGGTAAATCCCCACCCTATCTCAGCTCGCTGGTCACCATAGCAACACCCACCCGTAGCATGCTCTCCAGCAGGTATATCTCACTGGCCACCCCCAAAGCCAACACCTCCTTTGGCCGCCATTCCTTCCAGTTCTCTGCTGCCAATGACTGGAACGAATTGCAAAAATCCTTGAAGCTAGTGGCTCCTATCTCCCTCACTAACTTTAAGCATCAGCTGTCAAAGCTGCTTATTGATCACTGCACCTGTATATAGCCCTTCTGTAAATAGCCCACACTACTACCTCATCCCCATACTTTTTTTTATTATCTTCGCGTGCAAATGTAGTGCCGAATGTAGTAAGGTTAGGAAGGTAGGACAATAAATAGGCCATAGTGGCGAAATAAATTACAAATTAGCATTAACACTGGACTGATGGATGTGCAAATGATAATGTGCAAATAGAGATACTGGAGTGCAAATGAGCAAAACTAATAAATATGGGGATGAGGTAGTAGGGTGGGCTATTTACAGAAGGGCTATATACAGGTGCGGTGATCGATAAGCAGCTCTTATCGATCACCAGCTCCCCCCGGGTCTCTGTCGGTGATTGTCTTTATTGTGAGTGTGTGTTAAGAGTGGAGTTCCATTGTGTTGCGGAATATCATTGAGTGTTTCAGTAAAGTCATTTTTCCCGCTACCCTCCTGCCTCCCTGCGCTTGTTTCCACTACGCCTGCCTTTCGCGCAGGGAAACATCACAGAGATGAACATACTTTGGTGCAAAAAGTGCAAATCAATCCCAGAACAACAGCAAAGGACCTTGTGAAGATGCTGAAGGAAACAGGTACAAAAATATCTATATCCAGAGTAAAGCGAGTCCTATATCAACATAACCTGAATGGCCGCTCAGCAAGGAACAAGCCACTGCTCCAAAACTGGCATAAAAAAGCCAGACTACGGTTTGCAACTGCACATGGGGACAACGATCGTACTTTTTGGAGAAATGTGCTCTGGTCTGATGAAACAAAAATAGAACTGTTTGGCCATAATGAACATTGTTATGTTTGGAGGAAAAAGAGGGAGGCTTGCAAGCAAAGAACACCATCCCAACCGTGAAGCACGGGGGTGGCAGCATCATGTTGTGGGGGTGCTTTGCTGCAGGAGGGACTGGTGCACTTCACAAAATAGATGGCATCATGAGGAAGGACAATTATGTGGATATATTGAAGCAACATCTCAAGGCATCAGTCAGGAAGTTAAAGCTTGTTCGCAAATGGGTCTTCCAAATGGATAATGACCCCAAGCATACTTCCAGAGTTGTGGCAAAATGGCTTAAGGACAGCTTAAGCTGAAATAAATAATTCTCTCTACTATTATTCTGACATTTCACATTCTTAAAATAAAGTGGTGATCCTAACTGACCTAAGACAGGGAATTTGTACTAGGATTAAATGTCAGGAATTGTGAAAAACCGAGTTTAAATGTATTTGGCTAAGGTGTATGTAAACTTCTGACTTCAACTGTATGTATGGAGCATAATGTATTGACGGTTTTATTTACGTTTTCAAGTACTGGTGACAAATAATGCATTCTGATTATTGCATAGATTGTAATGGACACCTATGATGTGTGGTACATCGTTTTTTGACGGTTGTACTGATTATAATGACCAAATGCTAAGCTATTTGCCAGCTATGTGTGGCGCCATGTTTGTTGACATTATACAATGCGTTCTGGGTGTCACATCTGTCAGACCAAAGATGTTATAATGAGGTGAAGGAATTTCGGGTAAGGTCACAGATCGCCCAGGTACTGCTGCTCCATCCGTGGACCAGCTCCGGAGGTCTACGTCAACTGTTTTCTATGTGTCACTGAACTGTCTCATCACATACACCTGGTTCCCATTCCCCCTGATTAGATTGTTATAAGTGTGCCCTTTGTTTCACCATTGGGTTGTCGATTATTGTTACTATGTCTGTTGCTCGTGTGAGTACCTGTGCTTTGTTCATTTGGCTCTCGTGCTGCGTGTATGATTGTGCCTTGGTCCCGTGTATTTATTCGAGGTACTCCTCGCTCTTTTGTTTGGGTTTCAACCCTGTGTTTTTGTATACGTGTTTGTTTGGGACTTCGTCCGCGTGCCATTACATGTATACGTTTTGTATTGTATGGGTGGTGTATTAAAACCCCCCTACTACGTATTCCTGCGCTTGTCTCCCGATCCTTATATCCAACGTGACAGAATAATCGACCTCAAAGGGAGACAGCGGGAATGGCCCGTCCGACGCCGCTGCAACTGGTCTGTCCAACGCTGCTGCAACTTCAGCAGCTGTGCAACTGGCCTGTCCGACGCCGGGGCGGGGGGGTCTACGTCCCCGGTTTTCTATGTGTCACTGAACTGTCTCATCACACACACCTGGTTCCCATTCCCCCTGATTAGATTGTTATTAGTGTGCCCTTTGTTTCACCATTCTCGATCCTATCCCCACCACCTTCTTCAAAACTGTTTTTATTTGTATATCTGAAAAAGTGCAAGCTATTGTTAATCACTCCTGGTTCACAGGCACTTTCCCCACTGCACTAAAAACTGCTGATGAAACCTATTCTGAAGAAAAGTAATCTAGATTCTTAGCAATCTTAGCAATTTTCAGCCAAAATTCTAGAGAAATTGGTTTTCAAAAAGCTAAATAATTCCAATCTGTTTTTTGTGGACACCACAGCACAGAGACAGCCTTAGTTAAAGTGGTAAATTATCTTAGAGCCAACACAGATGCCAAACAGCTCTCTGTCCTCTATGTACTCTTGGGATTTAAGTGCTGCACTGTTGACCATGATGTCCTTCTGGGCAGACTGGAGAGGTGTGTTGGCCTCTCTAGTCGTTTATAAATTGGTTTAGGACCTATATAACCGGTCAAGAGTTTTTTTTTCTCCAATTTTGGGTCTGGTACTGTTCAGTTTATATACTGTATGTTACCCCTTGGCAGTGTTATCAGAATGCACAGCACTGATTTTCACTGCTACACAGATGATACACAACAATGCTGTGTCACCAGAGGATTTTAGTTCCACAAATAAATTAAATTATTAGACTGTATTAGTGATTTAAATACTTGGATGGCTCACAAAGTCCTCTAGCTAAATCTAGACGAGACCAAGGTGCTTATGGTTGGAGCCAAAGCACAGAGATAATATCTGTCTGCACATGTTATTTCACAGGCAATAAAGATAAAACACAAGATAAAAAACCTAGGTGTTATTTTAGATTCTGAACTCAATTTCAAATAACACATTAGGAATGTGACCAAAAAGCTTTTTACCACATGAGAAACATTGCCAAGGTGTGCCTGTTTATCTCTCAGGCTGATACAGAGAGACTCATCCATGCTTTTATTACAAGAAGGCTTGACACTGTAACACTCTCCTGTCTGGGCACTGATAGAACTCTATCTGAGCATGTCCCAGCTCTTACTGCATGTCTCTGATGGAGGAGTGTGCAAGAACTCAACACTAAACTATCCACTCTGGCCTCCATGTGGATAAACCCCTAGCGCAGTCCTAAGTGACCTTGGAATCCAAACCCCAACATGGTTTCAGTTCAGTTAAAAAATCCCCTCCAGTGACAGAGGAACGCCAGGGTGCAGATCTAGGATGAGCTTTAGTCCCCCAATAATAACCTTAACCATTAGTGGGGGAAATGCAAAACTGGCACAGGGTCAGTTTCTAGAGAAACTTCCTCCTACTCATACAGATGGGAACCTGGGCTGACAGTGGTGAGGAGAGTGGACAGAAAGCGCTCCTCCTACTAGTGGAACATTAAATCCTCTCTCACAGAAAATCCAAATCCCTTCAGACAGGGACACTTAAAAAATTAAAGCTTGACTTACTCAAGCAAGTGAACATTCCAACATAACCTGCTCTCGCAAGCCAGCTCAAATACTGTACTATACTGTGTATATGACCTGTTTCTCGATTCTACATTTCAGTCCTAAACATTTTCTATTCTATGAACTTAGATACATCCCTCCCCATTCTACATCCCTAGACCTTGAACTACCACCACCTTCTCAAACAAGGATCTGGCTCTGCAAGACCATTTTCTATGATGTAAGAGCATGGCACAGACCAGCACTGGTAGGAAGCAAGGAGCAAGATTCTGGGAATCCATTCAAGGAATTTCAAAATGATGCTAATATTTCAACTGTTGGATCATGCTGCCTTCCAACAACAACCTATCAAAGCACAGAAATACTGTATATCTTCCCTTATACATACATCTGTACATCTGGGGTATGTAATGTGGGTCAATTGGTTAACCCCCATGTGCCTAGTCTCCATTGTCTAACTAGGCAGGAGGATCTCCTCATGGCTTTCTTCTCAGAAAGTATAGTAAACCATTCTGACAATGTGAGCAGTCCACAGGCAGTGGGGTGCTCTACTCTCCATTCCTCTTTCCTGTGTGAAACACTGCTACAGGTCAGCACCAAAGGGCAGTTAAGTCACAGATGGCTTTTTCACTTACACCTCGAAGAGAGAGACACAGGAAGTGTGGATCAAGAAAGGAGGAAATTATGTTCAGGATTCATCAGAAAATACTTCTGTATGTTGTTTACACCAACGTTGTGAGAGACAATGCATAATGGAAAGTGCAATATACCTTTAATTAATATTTAATTGCTTTAATTCAGTAGGATTTATTTGACAGGAGCAATGCATACCCCCTAGAGTCGATGCTCCCCGCGTACATCTAATTAGCATAATACAAAAATCCCCATAAAAATCTGTCAGTTTAAGATAGAGATATTGGATGCGTCGCAAACCATGGCATCTGCCAGTGTCGCACTTCCGCATCTGCGGTGAAAGGTGACAGAGCTAGAGCGGTGTTTGTCAGACCATGGGACATCCCAAAAATTGGTCTTCTCATCGGTCTGTAGCATCCGAACGGTTTGGCGTCTATGGAAGGATGAGACTCTCACGAACACTATGGTGTTCTTCGTTTTGCTCCGCGACCCCCACATGCGTCTTGGGACTCATCTGAAGTTATAGACACACACATCATAATCTGAAACAAACACCAAATGCATCCACCTGAGTAACAAGCTTGATGTATGTCACGAGTGGGTGCATACCTCGACCAAGACGCAGCGCAGGGATTATAGTTCGACATTTATTTTTAATATACTATGTATAATAAATATTACAAATGAACAAACTATACAACATAAAAACAAACACGATAGACACAACGTCACGTTCCCCAAAACAAACATGAATGAACGGACGGACGTACCAAAATGTTGCACACTTACTGTCACCGTGACTGCGAAATAATCGACAACGACCCACAACCCAGTGTGAAAATTACAAACCTATGTAGGATCCCTAATTAGAGACAATGCGCAGCAGCTGCCTCTAATTAGGGATCCAATGCACACCACCACCAGATACAGAAAGAATAGACCTGTCAGACTCTGACCATGGTTACATAGAGAAGCAAATAGGCTTCTCTATGGCCAGAGCCTGACAATGTAGTCATTTTATGCTATGAATATGGGACCAAATACTTAACTTTCTACTACTTTAACACACATATAAGTGAATTTGTCTCAATAGCTTTGCTCCCCTAAAATGGAGGCACTATGTACAAAAAGTGATGTAAATTCTAATGAAAATACGTCTAAAAATTTAAGCTGACAGTCTGCACATTAACATCATAGTGATTGTTTGATTTCAAATCCAAACTTTGAGTATAGAGCCAAAAGAAGAAAAAATGCTTCACTGTCGCAAACATTAAGTGGGGCACTGTATATATGGAGATAGTTTAGTGCCTAAAATAAGGGGTTAAAAATAATAATTATTATGATTAATTATTACTCTTTGTTTTTTACTATCTGTTTATCCTATGCTATTATTCAATGTATTTCTTTCTATGGGCTAATAGCAGAAAGGCAAATTCCATGTTTAATTTTTTGAATGGGGATACCTTAAGGGGTCCTAAAATTCAAAATCAAATAGCTAAGTGATCCTTGGTATGACCATCTTAAATCAATTCCATATGTTAGCTTCTTAAACACAACTTCTGTTTAGAACTGATGAAAATTACTTTTCCCTTTCTGCTTGAATTTGGTTACTAAGACAGTGAATTTGTTCATACTTTGAGAGCGTGTTACCAAGCTCCTGTACCACACACAGTTTTGTCTCTCAGAACTGAAGACACGTGTAACCGTGTTAGGCCTTAGCCTATTGATGATAGTAATTTACTCTGAGTAGTCTGCAATGTATCATGTATTTCATGTACACTAATTGTTTGCTTGTTAATTCATTTTGTGACTAATAAATTATATTACTTGAATTGAGTAAATGCATTCCTTGTTTTACAGAGTAATTATTTGATTGACTATACACTTATAATTTAGTAGGTCTATTGGTAGTTGTATACAGTACACTATACACATAGCATATGCTTGGGTACCACCTTGACTAGATTCCTCCAGAGAGGCACCGGGCCTATTGCATTTATTCACATAATATTGGAGTCAGATTGATGAATGCAGTTTATTATATTCAACATCATTTCTACATTATGGTTGGATAACTACATATTCTGATTTCAATTACTGTAAAATCTTGTACTGTGACTTAGCATTAAATGGGATTTGAAATCAACCACTTGGTCGCTAGAAACCGGAAATATCCTGCTACAGTGCAGCTACCCCACCAGATCTGTGAGTGTGAAAGATATATGGCCAAAGACTTATTGGCAAGAATGCATTTCTGCACATTGCTAAAAGCTGCCCAGAAACAAGTAAATAATTGTCCAATTATCACCACCAATGTAAAACTAGCAGTGCTCAAGGACACTTGACATAGAGCATTCATTAAGTCTTTGGGGATTTGAACTTGCAACCTCTTGATTGCGAGTGCTGTGATGTTTCTGCAGTGCCAACAGGTTCATACTGTCACGATCGTGTGTAGAGACAGACCAAGTAGAAGCGTAGCGATAGTTCGACATTGTATTTATTCACAAATAAACTAAACTCAGTCCGAACTATACAAAATAACAACGTAAGAACAAACGTAAACCTCAACACACTTACTTTGATGATGACATAAAATAATGACCCACATTATTTTATGGGGTTGAGCAACTTAAATAGAATCCCCAATCAGAGACAACGTCTCACAGCTGTCTCCAATTGGGGATTCAACACAAAATGAAAAACATAGATCTAGGTATCTAGATCTGTCAGGCTCTGACCATGGCCAAAAGGTACTCCCTATGGCCAGAGCCTGACAGTACCCCCCCTCTAAGGCGCGGACTCCCGGCCGCGATAATCACAAAAAAAACAACCAAAAAAATTATGTGACATGGGGGGGGACAATCCACTTCGGTGGCGGCTCAGGCCCCGGCGAAGTGGATAATTTCCTCCCTGACCTGAGTCTGATGACCAGTCCCGGAATGGGACCTAGCATGGCGAACGGCTCTGGCCATGTAGCGGTACCGACGACCGGCCCCGGACTGGGCACCGGTGGAGCGGACTGCTCCGGCGCTGGAGCTGGGCAGACGACCGGCCCCGGACTGGGCACCGGTGGAGCGGACTGCTCCGGCGCTGTAGCGGAGCAGACTGCTGGACCCGGATTGGGCTCCGGTGGAGGTTCAGGGCGGCTGACCTTCGCTGGAGGCTCAGGGCGGCTGACCTTCGCTGGAGGCTCAGGGCGACTGACCTTCGCTGGAGGCTCCGGTCGGCTGACCTTCGCTGGAGGCTCCGGGCGGCCTTCGCAGGAGGTGGCGGGGCGCTGACCTTCGCAGGAGGTGGTGGGGCGCTGACCTTCGCAGGAGGTGGCGGGGCGCTGACCTTCGCTGGAGGCTCCGGGCGGCTGACCTTCGCTGGAGGCTCCGGGCGACTGACCTTCGCTGGAGGCTCCGGGCGGCTGACCTTCGCTGGAGGCTCCGGGCGGCGGACCTTCGCTGGAGGCTCCGGGCCGGCGTTCTAAACCGGCGGTCGGGGGAAGATGGAAGCAACCCACACCTGTTCCACATTGGTCATCAGGGTCACTATTTAACCTTGTGTATTTTGTTTCAACCCTCGCGGTTGAAACAAAATGCCAATGCAAATAGAGCACAACCTTTAACACTGACTGTTCAGCAAAAAAATGAATGTGTCAGTAATAAACTACACTGTGAATTTGTTATTTCTTAACTGGAAACTACTTGTCATTAAGTTATTGTAAAAGTCACAATAATTTACATTTTGCCAGTAAAAAGGGTTGGGGAGTAATGGATTGAAAAAAAAAACTAACTAATTTGTTACCTTACCAGCAAAAATATTGTAATCAGATTACAGATACTTTTAAAACTAGATGATTACTTTTAAATTCAGAAAGGATGTTTGCGAAAAACATCACCTTTCTGTTTTCTCAATGACAATCAAATCAGCATTGAAAAAAGGTGAACGTTTAAGTTTGTTCATCCTGAGTGAGTCTGACCACAAGTCAGAGACCACTATGGTGTGAGCAGAACCATCTTCAGCTCAACATCAGCAAAACAAAGGAGATGGTGGTGGACTTCAGGAGAACCAAGGCACAACTGACTGCAGTCCCTATACAGGGGATGGATGTGGAAATGGTTGGGTCATACAAGTTCCTGGGAGTCCATATGGACAATAGGCTGGAATGGGCTGGTAACACCGGGGCCCTGTACAAAAAGGGCCAGAGCCGACTGTACTTTCTGACGAGGCTCAGGTCCTTCAACGTGTGCAGTAAACTACTGCATACCTTCTACCAGTCTGCATCTTTTTTGCAGTGGTGTGCTGGGGAGCCAACATAAAAGCCGGTGATGCTTCTCTGGTAAATAATCTGATCAGGAAGGCTGGCTCTGTCCTGGGGATGGGCCTTGACACTCTAGAGGAGGTGGCGGAGAGACGGATCCTGGCCAAACTGCTGGCCATCATGGACAACGTCACCCACCCTCTGCATGCCAAGGTTATGATGCAGAGGAGCACTTTCAGTCACAGACTGATCCCACCACGGTGTGCCAGAGAGCGCTACAGGAGGTCCTTCCTGCCTATTAGACTATATAATGCCTCACCGGGTTTCGTTCCGTCGGCAACATAGATCTGGAACTGTTGGGGTGCTAGGACCTAGTTTAACAATTATGCATCCATCCGTGAGTAACTCTGGTCTGTAATTACTCATTCACTCAGGACCTATTTATTCATTCAGGTCTGTATATACATACTCATGTACAGTTGTTATATCATATCACGTGCAATATTGCAAGAAATTCTTGGACTTAACTTACGTAGTCATTCACTCAGGAATGCATATTAGTATCCTGTCAGTTGCATCTTTTCTCATTGCTTTCTCATGTGCAATACGTGCAGTTATCTGTAATTAAACCCTGCGCACTAAGGACTGTATTTTAAGGGAATTACTATTATTACCCCAAATTATATCATACACACATTTAGCTATTTAAGTATCTCTTCCTGTCATTTAGCTGTACAGTTTATGTAACCATGCAAGTATTCACTTATATGTAAATATAACTGTATATTTACCTGTACAGCTAATTTAACCATGAAAAATATTCACTTACCTGTTCATTTAACCAGTCTGTCTATTAAGTAAACTATTATTACCCTCGCTCATATCATATGCATTTTTAGCTACTGAAGTATTTCTCTGCCATCGACCTGTATAGTATAGTTAACCATCCAACATCCACCAATGTATAGTGTACATATTCAGCCAACCACCCATACTATGCAATGTCTTTTTATAGCTTTTTTTGCACTCCAGATATCTTGTATTTCTATACTTTTTCATACTGCCGCTCTATGTTTCATGTACCGTGTATCTGTCTTTTGTGTATTTTCGTTCTGGCATTTTGCACCTGCCCTATGTTTTGTTATAGCTCCTATCTATCTATCTATCTATCTATCTATCTATCTATCTATCTATCTATCTATCTATCTATCTATCTATCTATCTATCTATCTATCTATCTATCTATCTATCTATCTATCTATCTATCTATCTATCTATCTATCTATCTATCTATCTATCTATCTATCTATCTATCTATCTATCTATCTATCATGACACACCAAGTTTGATGGATCACGGGAAAAGAGCAGGAATAGGCTTTTGTACACTACCGTTCAAAAGTTTGGGGTTACTCAGAAATGTCCTTGTTTTTGAAAGTCCATTAAAATAACATCAAATTGATCAGACATACAGTGTAAACACTGTTAATGTTGTAAATGACTATTGTAGCAAGAAAGAGCAGATTTGTGGGGGGCAAATCTACATACAGTGGGGAGAACAAGTATTTGATACACTGCCGATTTTGCAGATTTTCCCACTTACAAAGCATGTAGAAGTCTGTAATTTTTATCATAGGTACTCTTCAACTGTGAGTGACGGAATCTAAAACAAAAATCCAGAAAATCACATTGTATGATTTTTAAGTAATTAATTTGCATTTTATTGCATGACATGAGTATTTGATACATCAGAAAAGCAGAACTTAATATTTGGTACAGAAACCTTTGTTTGCAATTACAGAGATCATACGTTTCCTGTAGTTCTTGACCAGGCTTCCACACACTGCAGCAGGGATTTTGGCTCACTCCTCCATAAAGATCCTTCAGGTTTCGGGGCTGTCGCTGGGCAATACGGACTTTCAGCTCCCTCCAAAGATTTTCTATTGGGTTCAGGTCTGGAGACTGGCTCGGCCACTCCAGGACCTTGAGATGCTTCTTACGGAGCCACTCCTTAGTTGCCCTGGCTGTGTGTTTCGGGTCGTTGTCATGCTGGTAGACCCAGCCACGACCCATCTTCAATGCTCTTACTGAGGGAAGGAGGTTGTTGGCCAAGATCTCGCGATACATGGCCCCATCCATCCTCCCCTCAATACGGTGCAGTCGTCCTGTCCCCTTTGCAGAAAAGCTTCCCCAAAGAATGATGTTTCCACCTCCATGCTTCACGGTTGGGATGGTGTTCTTGGGGTTGTACTCATCCTTCTTCTTCCTCCAAACACGGCGAGTGGAGTTTAGACCAAAAAGCTCTATTTTTGTCTCATCAGACCACATGACCTTCTCCCATTCCTCCTCTGGATCATCCAGATGGTCATTGGCAAACTTCAGACGGGCCTGGACATGCGCTGGCTTGAGCAGGGGGACCTTGCGTGCGCTGCAGGATATTAATCCATGACGGCGTAGTGTGTTACTAATGGTTTTCTTTGAGACTGTGGTCCCAGCTCTCTTCAGGTCATTGACCAGGTCCTGCCGTGTAGTTCTGGGCTGATCCCTCACCTTCCTCATGATCATTGATGCCCCACGAGGTGAGATCTTGCATGGTGCCCCAGACCGAGGGAGATTGACCGTCATCTTGAACTTCTTCCATTTTCTAATAATTGCGCCAAAAGTTGTTGCCTTCTCACCAAGCTGCTTGCCTATTGTCCTGTAGCCCATCCCAGCCTTGTGCAGGTCTACAATTTTATCCCTGATGTCCTTACACAGCTCTCTGGCCTTGGCCATTGTGGAGAGGTTGGAGTCTGTTTGATTGAGTGTGTGGACAGGTGTCTTTTATACAGGTAACGAGTTCAAACAGGTGCAGTTAATACAGGTAATGAGTAGAGAACAGGAGGGCTTCTTAAAGAAAAACTAACAGGTCTGTGAGAGCCGGAATTCTTACTGGTTGGTAGGTGATCAAATACTTATGTCATGCAATAAAATGCAAATTAATTATTTAAAAATCATACAATGTGATTTTCTGTATTTTTGTTTTAGATTCCGTCTCTCACAGTTGAAGTGTACCTATGATAAAAATTACAGACCTCTACATGCTTTGTAAGTAGGAAAACCTGCAAAATCGGCAGTGTATCAAATACTTGTTCTCCCCACTGTAGGTGTACAGAGGCCCATTATCAGCAAGCATCACTCCTGTGTTCCAATGGTACGTTGTGTTAGCTAATCCAAGTTTATCATTTTAAAAGGCTAATTGAACATTAGAAAACACTTTGCAATTATGTTAGCACAGCTGAAAACTGTTGTGCTTATTAAAGAAGCAATAAAACTGGCCTGCTTTAGACTAGTCTGGAGCATCAGCATTTGTGGGTTCGATTACAGGCTCAAAATAGCCAGAAACAAAGAACTTTCTTCTGAAACTCGTCAGTCTATTCTTGTTCTGAGAAATGAAGGCTATTCCATGTGAAAAATTGCCAAGAAACTGAAGATCTCGTACAACGCTGTGTACTACTACCTTCACTACTACCTTCACAGAACAGCGCAAACTGGCTCTAACCAGAATAGAAAGAGGAGTGGGAGGCCCCGTTGCACAACTGAGCAAGAGGACAAGTACATTGTGAAGTTTTCCAACAACACATGGTTTCACATGATTTCACATGTGCAAAACATTTGGAAATGTCACGTGAAGTCATGTGATTTTCCACATGTGAAATTATGTGGTTTTTCCATAAGGGATGTTATACATAAGAAGTGATTTAGATAGATGCCCTATTTTGCGTTATTTGTAACTGATTTTGTACGTAATGTTTCTGCCACCGTCTCTTATGACCGAAAAGAGTTTCTGGATATCAGGACAGTGATTACTCACCTCATACCGGACAAAGATTCTTTCTTTAATGAGTCCGACGCTAAGGATTTTCCTCAGACACCCGACAAGGCCCAAATCCCTGTCATTTGCATGAGAAAGAGACGGAGATATCGGGGACGTAGGTCGGGGTACCTTGTAAGGATCCGACGGGAAGTAGGTAATCTGCCTCTACCATCAGTCCTATTAGCCAACGCACAATCATTGGAAAACAAAATAGACTAATTACGATCACGGATATCCTACCAACGGGACATTAAAAACTGTAATAACTTATGTTTCACCGAATCGTGGCTGAACGACGACATGGATAACATAAAGCTGGCAGGATATACGCTGCATCAGCAAGATAGAACTGTTGCCTCCGGTAAGACGAGGGGTGGCGGTGTATATTTGTAAACAACAGCTGGTGCCCGAAATCTAATATTAAGGAAGTCTCGAGGTTTTGCTCGCCTGAGGTAGAGTATCTCATGATAAGCTGTAGACCACACTATTTACCTAGAGAGTTTTCTTCTATATTTTTCGTAGCTGTCTATATACCAACACAAACCGATACTGGCACTAAGACCGCACTCAATGAGCTGTATAAGGCATAAGCAAACAGGAAAATGTTCATCCAGAGGCCGCACTCCTAGTGGCCTGGGACTTTAATGCAGGGAAACTTAAATCCGTTTTACCTCATTTCTACCAGAATGTTAAATGTGCAATCAGAGGGAAAAAATAACTCTACACCACCTTTACTACACACACAGAAGCGCTTACAAAGCTCTCCCTTGCCCTCCATTTGGCAAATCTGACCATAATTCTATCCTCCTGATTCCTGCTTATAAGCAAAAACTAAAGCAGGAAGCACCAGTGACTCAGTTAATAAAGAAGTGGTCAGATGATGCAGATGGTAAACTACTGGACTGTTTTGCTAGCACAGACTGGAATATGTTCCGGGATTCTTCCAATGTCATTGAGGAGTACACCACATCAGTCACTGGCTTCATCAATAAGTGCATCAATGATGTCGTCCCCACAGTGACCATACGTACATACCCCAACCAGAAGCCATGGATTACAGGCAACATCCGCACTGAGCTACAGGGTAGAGCTGCCACTTTCAAGGAGCTGGACTTTAACCCGGACGCTTATAAGAAATCCCACTATGCCCTCCGATGAACCATCAAACAGACAAAGCGTCAATACAGGACTAAGATTGAATCGTACTACACCGGCTCCGATGCTCGTCGGATGTGGCAAGGCTTCCAAATTATTAGACTAAAAAGTGAAGCAAAGCCGCGAGCTGCCCAGTGACACAAGCCTACCAGACAAGATAAATCACTTCTATGCTCGATTCGAGGAAAGCAAAACGGAAGCATGCATGACGACTGTGTGCTCACACTCTCCTTAGCCAATGTTTAAACAGGTCAACATTCACAAGGCAACAGGGCCAGATGGATTAGTGTACTAGGAAGTGTACTCTGAGCATGCACTGACAAACTGGTAAGTGTCTTCACTGACATTTTCAACCTGTCCCTGACTTAGTCTATAATACCTGTTTAATAACATTTAATAACATGTTTCAAGCAGACCCTGTGCCCAAGAACACTAAGGTAACCTGCCTAAATTACTATCGACCCGTAGCATTCACATCTGTAGCCATGAAGTGCTTTGAAAGGCTGGTCATGGCTCACATCAACACTATTATCCCAGAAACCCTAGACCCTAGACTCGCAGTGCAAGCTGCATTACTCCCCGTCTGTGTCGCAGCCGGCCGATGAGGCAACGCACAATTGGCCCAGCGTCGTCCGGGTTAGGGGAGGGTTTGGCCGGCCAGGTTGTCCTTGGTCCATTGCGCTCTAGCATCTCCTGTAGCGGGCTGGGCGCATGCACGTTGACTCAGTCGCCAGGTGTACGGTGGTTCCTCCGACACATTGGTGCGGCTGGCTTCCGGGTTAAGCGTTCATTGTGTCAAGAAGCAGTGCGGCTTGGTGGGTTGTGTTTTGTAGGACGCACGGCTCTCGACCTTCGCCTCTCCCGAGTCCGTACGGGAGTTGTAGCGATGGGACAAGACTGTAACTACCAATTGGATATGACGAAATTGGGAAGAAAATGGGGTTAACTTTTTTTTTTTTTTAAAGACCCATGCCAATTTGCATACCATCCCAACAGATCCACAGATGATGCAATCTCTATTGCACTCCACACTGCCCATTCCCACCTGGACAAAAGGAACACCTACGTGAGAATGCTATTCATTGACTACAGCTCAGCGTTCAACACCATAGTGCCAGGACCCTGGGACTTAACACCTTCCCTCTGCAACTGGATCCTGGACTTCCTGACGGCCCCCCCAAGGTGGTAAGGGTAAGCAACAACACATCTGCCACACTGATACTCAACACGGGTGCCCCTCAGGGGTGTGTGCTAAGTCCCTTCCAGTAGGTCAGAGACCTAGCCGTGTGGTGACAGGATAACAACCCCTCCCTCAATGTGAACAAGACAATGGAGATTATTGTGGACTACAGGAAAAAGAGGACTGAGCACGCCCCCATACACATTGACGGGGCTGTAGTGGAGCTGGTTGAGATTTTCAAGTTCCTTGGTGTCCACATCACCAACAAACTATCATGGTCCAAACACACCAAGACAGTCGTGAAGAGGGCACGACAAAGCCTATTCCCCCTCATGAGACTGAAAAGATTTGGCATGGGTCTTCAGATCCTCAATCAGCTGCACCATCGAGATCATCCTGACTGGTTGAATCACTGCCTGGTATGGCAACTGCTTGGTCTCCGACCGCAAGGCACTACAGAGGATAGTGCGTACGGCCCAGTACATCACCGGGGCCAAGCTTCCTGTCATCCAGGACCTCTATATCATCGAGATCATCCTGACTGGTTGAATCACTGCCTGGTATGGCAACTGCTTTTGACAATTGGGGCAAAGCTTCCTGCCATCCAGGACCTCTATACCGGGTGTACCAGGAAGCTTGGCCCCAGTGATGTACTGGGCCGTATGCACAGAGGAAGGCCCTTAAAATTGTAAAAAACTCCAGACACCCTAGTCATCGACTGTTCTCTCTGCTACCTCACGGCAAGCAGTACCGGAGAGCTAAGTCTAGGTCCAAAAGGCTTCTTAACAGCTTCTACCCCCAATCGATAAGACTCCTGAACAGCTAATCAAATGGATACCCGGACTATATAAATTATTTTGTAATGAATAGCACTATAAAGGTTGAATCAATTATTATTATTATTACTACATTAGATGTTTTCAATACAGTATGTTTAGCACTTTATATATTATTAACTTTAAAGCCAGACAAAAACAATCGATGAAGTTCGATGAACAACTTTACAGACTATTACTTATGACAAACACACTAAAACCCTTGTGAAATGTGTCCAGCATATGACTGCTGTCTAGCCTAAATCTTGACTTAATTGACACCCCTTGTCTGTCCGATCACAGTTATGTAACTATTTGCAGTTATTAAATATGTTTTGGATATACTTTGACAGCCACTGTGACCTTTGTAAATCTTAAACATACAGAGAAGCCAGTGGATTCAAATAAAAGAGGCTGTTCATGATACTGGAGTCTTCCTGATGTCATTGGACTATAGGGTGCGTAACATGTAAGGCAGTAGGTATATCTTCCTATGGTTAAAAACCTAATGCCATGTTTGCTGAGTCATCCATATAGCACCTGGAGGGCAAACTGGAACACATAAAGTATATAAACATACAGTATTTAAAACTTACATAACCTATAATTTACAAGTAGCAGCATCAACAACAGGCCCATTTGGTCAGACCGCTTTTACAAGTCTGTGGACTTTCATAAAAACCTGGTCTCAGAGCATTTCGTATTATTCTGTAACTAAATCCAAGACACTCCATTTAGTATGATGTTACATTTCGTATGGTATATATTAATTTGTAAACTGTCCATCACCCATTTCATATGATATATTACGAATTTGAAAACGTACAATATGTTACGAATTCTAGCTAGGTGGCTAATGTTAGCTAGCTCGCTAACATTAGCTAGACTAGGGTTTAAGGTTAGGGGTTATGGTTAAGCTTAGGACTTAGCTAAAAGGGTTAAGGTTAGGGGAATGGTTAGCTAACATGCTAAGTAGTTGTAGAGTAGCTAAGAAGTAGCAAGTAGTTTAAAAGTTGCTAATTAGCTAAAGTTGTCCATGATGAGATTTGAACTCGCTGTATACAAGTGGTGATTTATTTTATGAAATCCTGAACAAGGGAGTTCGAAATTGAGGTGTCATAAAAATAAAAATAAAATGCACCCCCCTCCCCAACATTATAAATTGCACACCCTCCCCCCACATAAAACTAACTCAAAATTAACTGTAGCAACCCTGTGTTTATGAACATGGATATTGACTTGACCACTTCAGCATGGTTTTGTGGCACAGTCAATGCCACGCAGGGCTACGGGTCAAAAGGTTGAGGGTTCGCCAACCACCACGGATGAGCTCACTCTCCATGCCCGTCTCATTACACTACAATCAGAGCTGGCTGCAGACAATGATCAGGGGAAAATCTGACTTACATTTTTTTTATGCTATATTATATAACAATTACATCAAATATATGCAACAGATTTTCCACCAACAGATTTTGTTGAATATTTTTAGGCCTCTGTTCCAAAGAACAGAATTGGAAAAGTACAACAGAACCTTGGAGATTTTCCACTGTTTAAATTAGAAGCCACAATAGGTTATTCAGTAAACTTATAGAGTAGCAACAGAAGGCAGCAGAACGATAAAGGTTATTAAATAACCGATAGAGTAGTAACAGAATAGAGGTCAGAGCGGTTAGAATGGTTAGAACAATCAGAGCGGTCAGCAAAGCCCAAGAAAAGATCATCATATGGCCCTGTAGAGTGCACTTAGACACGCACTAGCCATAATACATGCATGGCCATATTATTGTTTGTCATATTACTATGGTGGCGACAGGTACTAAGCATAATATATGCATCGCTATAGTGTTTGTGCTATTGCTATGGTTTTAACACAGGCACTGAGAATTATGTATGCATGGCAATATTACTGTTTGTACTATTTCTATGGTTTCAACATGCACTAAACATTATGTGTGCATGTCTGTTTTATTTTTTGCACCATTGCTATGGTTTTGTCCCAAAGTCTGAGTGCCAAAGGAGGAGGGAAAAGGGCGTAGACAAACCAGAATTAAAAGGCAATAGTGGAAGAAGGTTAAGAGGCATTAATCATTTTACATATGACGGAAGGACTATGCATGCTATGTAACCACAAAACTGTATTAAAAAAAGCGAGCTGAGTCTGGGAAAATCAGTAGTCTCCGGAGTCTCACTCGGCTGTATTACTTCTGTAATAAAGTCTATTTTACTTTTCCAAACTTTGAAAGTGCTTTATATTAAAGGAAGAAGTGAAGATTTTCCACAACAGTTTCTATGTCAATGCACCACACACAACCAAAGCAACACATAACTGAATACCGATTACCGACTGAACCCTACATCATGGTTTACGTTTTCAACACCACAATCAAATTGAGTATGTCAATCTTGACAAACAGTATCGAAGGCTTGGCTTGACAATCTCCAAATGTCATTTAAAACATTTGTGGGGTGCATTACGCCCCAGGCAGAGTATGCAAAACCAACGTGAACCCGATTGATACTAATGATGATATCATTCTGCCAGGTAGGCTGTCAGGCTCTGGCCATAGAGAAGCCTATTTGCTTCTCTATGTAGCTATGGTCAGAGTCTGACAGTATCGTTCTTTTCTGTTTCTGTGTGGGGTTTGGGTTGGATCCCTAATTAGAGGCAGCTGCACCGCATTGTCTCTAATTAGGGATCCTATATATGTTGAGTCTGTCCTTCACTCTGGTGTGGGTCGTTGTCGATGTATTTCGCAGTCACGGTGAAATTATCCAATAAATGTCGAACTACTATCCCTGCGCTGCGTCTTGGTCTCTCCTTGCACCCACTCGTGACAGAACGACCCACCACCTGGAGACCAAGCAGCGCAGCGGGCGAGAGACGGAGAAAGCGAGTGCCCCACGGCGGTATACGGACACGGAACACCTCGGGGGGTTTGAGACTGACTCTGAGGAGGAGGAGGAGGTAGCGCCAGTGCCGTTTCCCATGTGGCCTAGGGTGGAGCCAGAGGACCGTGGCAGGTTCATGGCGCAATGGAGAGAGATGGAGAGGAAAAGGAAGGAACAGGCGTTACAGGTGCCCAAGGGGAGCATCCCCAGTCCGGGTCCGGCCGTCTACTCTACTCCCGTACCGGAGCAGTCCGCTCCACCGGTGCGCCTCCTCAGTCCGTTACGTCCAGCGCCGGCCCGGAGCCAAAGAAGGTCCGTCGTAGCTTCGAGCACCACACCATCGGTGCGCCGCCAGAGCCCGGAGAGGCTGAAGAAGGGGAATCGCACACCACTTCGTCTGCCCACCGTTCAGGATCAGGAGAAGCCAGAGGGGTTTCATGAATACCCGGAATGGGAGCAGACGAGGTGGTGGAGAGCCTGGGTTGCACTTCCGGTGGAGCCGCAGAAGGACCCAGTCCTACAGGAGATAGAGGAGGAGAAGGATTTCGATCGCCGACGGCACTATTGCTGAGACTATGGGACAGAGGGGTACCTCCAGCGAAGGTCAGCAGCCCTGAACCTCCAGCGAAGGTCAGTAGCCCTGAACCTCCAGCGAAGGTCAGCAGCCCTGAACCTCCAGCGAAGGTCAGCAGCCCTGAAAATCCAGCGAAGGTCCGCCACCCAGAACCTCCAGCGAAGGTCCGCAGCCCAAAACCTCCAGCGAAGGTCCGCAGCCCGAAACCTCCAGCGAAGGTCCGCAGCCCAGAACCTCCAGCGAAGGTCAGCAGCCCTGAACCTCCAGCGAAGGTCAGCAACCTTGAACCTCCAGCGAAGGTCAGCAACCCTGAACCTCCTGCGAAGGTCAGCAACCCTGAACCTCCAGCGAAGGTCAGCAGCCCTGAACCTCCAGCGAAGGTCAGCAGCCCTGAACCTCCAGCGAAGGTCCGCCACCCAGAACCTCCAGCGAAGGTCCGCAGCCTGAAACCTCCAGCGAAGATCAACAACCCTGAACCTCCTGCGAAGGTCAGCAACCCTGAACCTCCAGCGAAGGTCAGCAGCCCTGAACCTCCAGCGAAGGTCAGCAACCCTGAACCTCCAGCGAAGGTCAGCAACACTGAACCTCCAGCGAAGGCCAGCAACCATGAACCTCCAGCGAAGGCCAGCAACCCTGAACCTCCAGCGAAGGTCCGCAGCCCGAAACCTTCAGCGAAGGTCCGCAGCCCTGAACCTCCAGCGAAGGTCAGCAGCCCTGAACCTCCAGCGAAGGTCAGCAGCCCTGAACCTCCAGCGAAGGTCCGCTGCCTGAAACCTCCAGCGAAGGTCCGCAGCCCTGAACCTCCAGCGAAGGTCAGCAACCCTGAACCTCCAGCAAAGGTCAGCAACCCTGAACCTCCAGCGAAGGTCAGCAACCCTGAACCTCCAGCGAAGGTCAGCAACCCTGAACCTCCTGCGAATGCCAGCAACCCTGAACCTCCAGCGAAGGTCAGCAACCCTGAACCTCCAGCGAAGGTCAGCAACCCTGAACCTCCAGCGAAGGTCAGCAACCTTGAAACTCCAGCGAAGGTCAGCAACCCTGAACCTCCAGCGAAGGCCAGCAACCCTGAACCTCCAGCGAAGGTCCGCAGCCCGGAACCTCCCGTCGTCTGCTCCGCCCAAGGGCCAGAGCAGTCCGCTCCACCGGTGCCCATTCCGGGTCCAGCTGTCTGCTCCGCCTCAGTGCCAGAGCAGACCGCTCCACCGGTACCCATTCCGGGTCCAGCCGTCTGCTCCGCTCCAGTGCCAGAGCAGTCCGCCGTACCAGTGCCAGAGCAGTCCGCCGTACCGGTGCCCAAGCCGGGTCCAGCCGTCTTCTCCGCCCCAGTGCCAGAGCAGTCCGCTCCACCGGTACCCAATCCGGGTCCAACCGTCTGCTCCGCCCAAGGGCCAGAGCAGTCCGCCGTACCGGTGCCCAAGCCGGGTCCAGCCGTCTGCTCCGCCCCAGTGCCAGAGCAGTACGCTCCACCGGTACCCAATCCGGGTCCAGCCATCTGCTCCGCCCCAGTGCCAGAGCAGTCCGCTCCACCGGTACCCATTCCGGGTCCAGCCGTCTGCTCCGCCTCAGTGCCAGAGCAGTCCGCTCCACCGGTACCCATGCCGGGTCCAGCCGTCTGCTCCGCCTCAGTGCCAGAGCAGTCCACTCCACCGGTACCCATTCCGGGTCTAGCCGTCTGCTCCGCCCCAGTGCCAGAGCAGTCCGCTCCACCGGTGCCCATTCGGGGTCCAGCCGTTTGCTCCGCCTCAGCGCCAGAGCAGTCCGCTCCACCGGTACCCATTCCGGGTTCAGCCGTCTGCTCCGCTCCAGTGCCAGAGCAGTCCACTCCACCGGTTCCAGAGCCTGAGCAGTCCGCCCCACCGGTGCCCAGTCCTGGCCCGGTTGTTTACCCCGCTCCATGGCCAGAGCAGTCCGCTCCACCGGTACCCAATCCGGGTCCAGCCGTCTGCTCCGCTCCAGTGACAGAGCAGTCCGCTCCACCGGTACCCAGTCCGGGTTCAGCCGTCTGCTCCGCTCCACAGCATGAGCAGTCCGCCCCACCGGTGCCCAGTCCTGGCCCGGTTGTTTTCCCCGTTCCATGGCCGGAGCCGTTTGCCCCACCGGTGTCCAGTCCGGGCCCGGTTGTTTTCCCCGCTCCATGGCCGGAGCCGTTTACCCCACCGGTGCCCAGTCCGGGCCCGGTTAATGGTCCCGCTCCATGGCCGGATCCGTTGGCCCCACCGGTGCCCAGTCCGGGCCTGTCCACTTCGCCGGAGCCAGAGCCGCCCCCGATGGACTAGTCTTCCCTCCCATTAACCCCCCCTTGTTTTGTGTGTTTTTTTTGGCGTCCGGGAGTCCGCGCTTTTGGGGGGGGGTGGGGGTACTGTCAGGCTCTGGCCATAGAGAAGCCTATTTGCTTCTCTATGTAGCTATGGTCAGAGTCTGACAATATCGTTATTTTCTGTTTCTGTGTGGGGTTTGGGTTGGATCCCTAATTAGAGGCAGCTGCACCGCATTGTCTCTAATTAGGGATCCTATATATTTTGAGTCTGTCCTTCACTCTGGTGTGGGTCGTTGTCGATGTATTTCGCAGTCACGGTGAAATTATCCAATAAATGTCGAACTACTATCCCTGCGCTGCGTCTTGGTCTCTCCTTGCACCCACTCGTGACATAGGCCTAGTTTTTGGAAGGCTTCCGGGGAAAAAAAATCTATGATTTCTATATATATATCTTAACTTTAGAAGTGTTTACTTCAGGCTCACTGCTATCATCTATTGAGTTACAATGTCCCATAAATGTTATGTCCAAATCAACTTAAAGTATCTACAAAATTTGTTTTGCAGGGACACAATTTCGAAAGGAAAGCTGTAGCAGATATTTTGGGTTTTACCGTTTGCGATTCACAAATTATTATTTTGATTGCCATGGTTCAATTCAACGCAAATTAACTGATCCACAACTACTACAATGGCGAAGCACATCATTCAATTTGTCAAAAAGAATAGTTTAAAAATAATCGATTCATATGAGTTAAATTAATACCTAGTTTATTTTTAACAATTTTGAGAAATGTGAAGAGGTGAATCTGTTATATAGTAAATGTAAATGTGTATGGCCTAAACAAGATAAATCGGAGACCTTTTTGAGCTACATGTCTCATGTCTTCACTGTTCTTTCATGCGCAATGACACACCTGGCCTCTCCGCTGCCTATCAGCTATTCCTCTATGTTCTTGTGGATTTATATTGAACATTTGTGATTGTATCTGTGGTATGATTGCTAGTTATCCTATTGCGGATCTGGACAAACTATCCACTTACCACTATCGTCACTATGGGTCACAGGAGGCTGCTGAGGGGAGGAAGTGACATAATAATGTCTGCAACGGAGCAAATGCAATGGCATTCTATGTATTCCGCTACAGCCATTACCACGAGCCATTCCTCCCCAATTGGGTGCCACCAACCTCCTGTGCTATGTATAGAGGACAGGATAGAGTTGACTGATAGTAAGTGAGCAGAAAAGCAAAGTGCATAAGGGAAGTACCAAAACACCTTGATAGGGGAGGCACTGTCAGGCTCTGGCCATAGAGAAGCCTTTTGCTTCTCTATGTGGCCATGGTCAGAGTCTGACAGTTCTATGTGCTCTACATCTGTGTAGTGTTTTGTGTTGGATCCCTAATTAGAGGCAGCTGCTATGCATTGTCTCTAATTAGGGATCCTACTTATGTTTGTATGTGTCACGCTGTGGGTGTAGGAATGACCAAGGCGCAGCGCAGGCATAGTAGTTCGACATTGTATCTTTATTATACTATGTAAGAAATTAAATACTATGTATAAAGTACAACGAAATACGAACTACAGAACAACACAAAACACGAATAGACTAACGTCACGTTAAAAAAAACACACCAATGAACGGACGTAAAAAAACACACTACACAGCTACATAGAGAAGCAAATAGGCTTCTCTATGGCCAGAGCCTGACAGTACCCCCCCCCCCCCCAAGGCGCGGACTCCCAGACGCCAAAAAAACCCAACAACAAACACACAAAACAGGGGGGGTTAATGGGAGGGTAGACTAGTCCCTCAGGGGCGGCTCTGGCTCAGGCGAAATGGACAGTTTTGTCCCATGCCCCTTCCTTATAACCGGTCCCGGACTGGGCCCCGGTGGGGCAAACGGCTCCGGCCATGGAGTGGGGAAAACAACCGGGCCAGGACTGGGCACCGGTGGGGCAAACGGCTCCGGCCATGGAGCGGGGCAAACAACCGGGCCTGGACTGGGCACCGGTGGGGCAACCGGCTTTGGCCATGGAGCGGGGAAAACAACCGGGCCAGGACTGGGCACCGGTGGGGCGGACTGCTCAGGCTCTGGAGCGGGGAACACAACCAGGCCCGGACTGGGCACCGGTGGGGCAAACGGCTCCAGCCATGGAGCGGGGAAAACAACCGGGCTCGGACTGGGCACCGGTGGGGCAAACGGCTCCGGCCATGGAGTGGGGAAAACAACCGGGCCAGGACTGGGCACCGGTGGGGCAAACGGCTCCGGCCATGGAGCGGGGCAAACAACCGGGCCTGGACTGGGCACCGGTGGGGCAACCGGCTTTGGCCATGGAGCGGGGAAAACAACCGGGCCAGGACTGGGCACCGGTGGGGCGGACTGCTCAGGCTCTGGAGCGGGGAACACAACCAGGCCCGGACTGGGCACCGGTGGGGCAAACGGCTCCGGCCATGGAGCGGGGAAAACAACCGGGCTCGGACTGGGCACCGGTGGGGCAAACGGCTCCGGCCATGGAGCTGGGAAAACAACCGGGCCCGGACTGGGCACCGGTGGGGCAAACGGCTCCGGCCATGGAGCGGGGAAAACAACCGGGCTCGGACTGGGCACCGGTGGGGCAAACGGCTCCGGCCATGGAGCTGGGAAAACAACCGGGCCCGGACTGGGCACCGGTGGGGCAAACGGCTCCGGCCATGGAGCGGGGAAAACAACCGGGCTCGGACTGGGCACCGGTGGGGCAAACGGCTCCGGCCATGGAGCTGGGAAAACAACCGGGCCCGGACTGGGCACCGGTGGGGCGGACTGCTCAGGCTCTGAAGCGGAGCAGACGGCTGGACCCGGATTGGGTACCGGTGGAGCGGACCGCTCTGGCACTGGAGCGGAGCAGACGGCTGAACCCGGATTGGGCACCGGTGGAGCGGACTGCTCTGGCTCAAGAGCGGAACAGACGGCTGAACCCGGACTGGGTACCGGTGGAGCGGACTGCTCTGGCACTGGAGCGGAGCAGACGGCTGGACCCGGAATGGGTACCGGTGGAGCGGACTGCTCTGGCACTGAGGCGGAGCAGACGGCTGGACCCGGATTGGGTACCGGTGGAGCGGACTGCTCTGGCACTGGAGCGGAGCAGACGGCTGGACCCGGATTGGGTACCGGTGGAGCGGAATGCTCTGGCACTGAGGCGGAGCAGACGGCTGGACCCGGATTGGGTACCGGTGGAGCGGACTGCTCTGGCACTGGAGCGGAGCAGACGGCCGGACCCGGATTGGGTACCGGTGGAGCGGAATGTTCTCGCACTGGGGCGGAGCAGACGGCCGAACCCGGAATGGGCACCGGTGGAGCGGACTGCTCTGACTTTGGAGCGGAGCAGATGGCTGAACCCAGAATGGGTACCGGTGGAGCGGACTGCTCTGGCACTGGGGCGGAGCAGACGGCTGGACCCGGAATGGGTACCGGTGGAGCGGACTGCTCTGGCACTGGGGCGGAGCAGACGGCTGGACCCGGAATGGGTACCGGTGGAGCGGACTGCTCTGGCACTGGAGCGGAGCAGACGGCTGGACCCGGATTGGGTACCGGTGGAGCGGACTGCTCTGGCACTGGAGCGGAGCAGACGGCTGGACCCGGATTGGGTACCGGTGGAGCGGACTGCTCTGGCACTGAGGCGGAGCAGACGGCTGGAGGTTCCGGGCTACGGACCTTCGCTGGAGGTTCCGGGCTACGGGCCGTGGATGACGGCTCAGGGCTGCTGGCCTTCGCTGGATGCTCAGGGCTGCTGGCCTTCGCTGGAGGCTCAGGGCTACTGGCCTTCGCTGGAGGCTCAGGGCTGCTGGCCTTCGCTGGAGGCTCAGGGCTGCTGGACTTCGCTGGAGGTTCAGGGCTGCTGACCTTCGCTGGAGGTTGCGGGCTGCGGACCTTCGCTGGAGGTTGCGGGCTGCGGACATTCGCTGGAGGTTGCGGGCTGCGGACATTCGCTGGAGGTTGCGGGCTGCGGACCTTCGCTGGAGGTTGCGGGCTGCGGACCTTAGCTGGAGGTTGCGGGCTGCGGACCTTCGCTGGAGGTTGCGGGCTGCGGACCGTCGCTGGAGGTTGCGGGCTGCGGACCTTCGCTGGAGGTTGGGTGCGGGGAGCCGGCACGGGTTATACCGGACTGGGGAGGCGCACCGGAGGTCGGATGCGTGGAGCTGGTACGGGACGCACCTGGCTAGACGCACGCACTGGAGGCCGGGTGCGGGGAGCCGGCATGGGCTGTACCGGACTGGGGAGGTGCACCGGATGTCGGGTGCGTGGAGCAGGCACAGGAAGCACCTGGCTAGGCACACGCACTGGAGGTCGGGTGCGGGGAGTAGAGCAGAGGTCCGGACCCGGACTGGACATCGGAGAAGCAGATTGCTCTGGCATGGAGGTGGAGTAGATTACCGGACCCGGACTGGGGATGCTCCTCTTGGGCACCTTTAGAGCCAGCTCCCTCCTCTCGCTCTCACACTCCTCCATATTTAGCCAACATAGCTCCATTATCATCTCATACTCCTCCCTCTGTCGGTATTCCCCCACGTACTCCGTTTCTGGGTAATGCCATCTGGAAAGTGGGACTGGTGCCTCCTCTTCCACACCTGACCAGCCCCATAGCCCCCCCCCAAGATTACCTTGGGGTTGTTTGCGGGCGTTGCCTCACCTCCTCTCTCTCCCTCTCTCCCCAGTTACGCTGCTTGGTCTGGCTCTGGTGGTTCGTTCTGTCACGCATGTGTGTGTTGGGAGACCAAGACGCAGCGCAGGGATAGTAGTTCGACATATTTTATTTATACTATGTAATCGAAACAAATGTCGAACTACAGGACATAAACTAACACTATAAACTAACGTCACGTAAAAAAAACACACCAATGAACGGACGTAAAAAAACACACTTACTTCAACCGTGACTGCGACATACATCGATAACGACCCACACCCGAGTGAAGGACAGACTCAACATATATGGGATCCCTAATTAGAGACAATGCGTTGCAGCTGCCTCTAATTAGGGATCCAACCCAAACCCCACACAGAAACAGAAAATAACGACACTGTCAGACTCTGACCATAGCTACATAAAGAAGCAAATAGGCTTCTCTATGGCCAGAGCCTGACAGTATGTTCCACACCCTAGGTGTGGTTCATTATTCTACATGTCCGAGAAGTAAGTGTGTTTACATTCGTTTGTATCATTGTTCATTTTGTATAGTTCGTCATTTCGTATATCCTTTATTAAAGAGTATGTCGAACTATCACTGCGCTGCGCCTTGGTCTGTACAAACACCCACTCGTGACAGGCACACGCAAGCAGATGAGGAGATTTGGCTATATGGAAGAAAATATATAGTAAATCCTGCAAAATGGAAAATGGAAACCAGGGGAAAAATGCACTACCCCCATGTGCCCAAAATATACACTACCAGTCAAAATCTTTTTCTTTATTTTCACTATTTTCTACATTGTAGAATAATAGTGAAGACATCAAAATTATGAAATAACACATATGGAATCATGTAGTAACCAAAAAAGTGTTGAACAAATCAAAATCTATTTTATATTTGAGATTCTTCCAATAGCCACCAATTGCCTTTATGACAGCTTTGCACACTCTTGACAGAATGAAAACATTATTAAAGTGGCTAGTTTCCTGTCACGCCTGCTCCCGTTTTCCCTCCCTGGAGCTCGAGGGCGCCAGGCTGCCCTGCACTACGCACTCTTGCCACCATTATTATGCAAAC
The DNA here is from genome assembly GCA_023634145.1 of Thymallus thymallus. NCBI lineage: Eukaryota > Metazoa > Chordata > Actinopteri > Salmoniformes > Salmonidae > Thymallus > Thymallus thymallus. The sequence continues at coordinate 13,969,601 of CM042413.1, forward strand.
ATGCTTCCTTTGTCACGCGCATCAGTGATTATTGGACTCAACTGGACTCAATCATATGTTATTACCTTTCCTATATCTGTCTGTTCCCCAGCTCCATTCCCCGCTTCAGCATAAATTGTCGTATGTCATGCTTGTAACCGGGTTCTGACACTGTTCCTGTCCTGTTCTGTTCTGTTTGATGTCCGTATTAAATGTTACTCCACGTACCTGCATATCATCCCCAGCATCGGATCTTACGGTTCCATTCCTTAAAGTGGCCAGTGATTTCTAGTCTATCATCACCTCCCCTATGAACCCCCAGAAACAGGACACAGCAGTCCAAGCAGGGCAGGATTACAGCTACAGCAGTCAGTTGCTTAACTAACAGGACCCATCCACTGGACTAGCCTTAGGCAGCAGACATGACGCAACTAAGAGCTAACCAGAGTGGTCCGTGAGGACAGTCCAAGTAAATAACAGAGCCCCTCCAGCAGGGCAACCACAACAAGAGGAACCCCCACTGGGAGTTTGTGGTACAGAGATGTTTTATCAGACTGTGGTCTGCAGCCCGTGGCATCAGGGTTGGTTCTCTCAGTGATTCTGATGCATGGGAAGATTAGTGCACTATGGCAGAGGATTAGCGGGAACATTTGATGATTCCAGTAAGCCAATTTAGCTGAGACGCAATTCAGACAACGTTCCTGTGTGAACTGGAGAGTCAGGTTTCATCACTGACCACAGCCAGAGTTCTTTCAGCTGAGACATTGGTGAAACTACAGTGTCGTGTGGTAGGATTGCAATAGAGGCACATGGCTAGTATCATCATAAACATCATGACCAGATGGTTTTGACCCATGAATTACTGTTGAATAACCACAGCAGTTTTTGTAATCACTTTTCTGGGGCTAAAGTTGTTAATTGTGTTGAAAATTTGTAGGGGTCACTTAAAAAGCTCACCGCCATCATCATAATAGTCAGACAAAGAGGAGTTCTAAACAAATGCACAATGGCAAGACTCCATGATCAAATAAGGCTGGGGGAGAGGGCGAAGAGGCACTGTAGTAAGTCTCCTGCTGTATTAAGAACAGCCAGAAACAGTCGATAGGGGGAGCATTTCTTGATTTCATTCTGAATTCAATTTGTCAACAATTTGTCAAATGTTGTATCTTAATTATTTAGACAGTCTTTTATATGCAAATCTGAGTGGGACTTGATTCACTATCAGAGGTGTTCATAATAATGGAGAGGTGTATCCGTTACGCCTTGGTCAAGCTAATAAATGGCACGGGAAACATAAGTAAAGTAATAGATTGGAAACAATAATAAATACATTTGATCTTTTAAACTGTATTTTAACAATCAAATATTTACATTTAGAATTTATTGACGATTAAAAAGTTACATAATTTGTTTGCATAATTCCAGATCCAATGCGCTCATTTAGTCACACAAAACATTCCTTTTCATAACTAGACTTCAAAATGTTAGAGGTGGTGGGCAGGCGATTTGCTGATGTTGCGGGATGTGTCCAGTTTTGCGCAACATGACTGGCAGCCATAGGATACACACTGTAAACCCCAACGTCAAAAGTATTTAATTGCTTTGAGTGAAATATATTCAACAGTTATAATGAATAGAACAAGTCAAGTGACCTCTACAATGTCTTCATCTTTGAGTGTATGAAACTGGAAACATTTGATTTCGTATGATAGATTTACTCCAACTTCAATTATGTGCTTTGATGTATTACGTTTTGATGTCTTAAGCCAATGTGAGAAAAGTTTTTTAAGACAGTTGGCGGACTCCTCTCACTGGTTTTCGTGAAATTGGACATTATCCATCTGTAAAGTTTTTGTGAGTCTATGGTTTTGTGTGGATTCTTCTTGGACTTGCTCCATTTCACAAACGTCACGTCAACGTCTGAGGACCGCGCTACCCAAGACCCGCCATAAATTCAGTCTTGTCTCCGCTGCTGTAAACCGTGAGATGTAAGTTATCTTCACTTTGTTAACATAAACTGAATGAACATTTGACGTGTTTGAATTAAAGCCGTAGACTTCCATGCTTGTGGTGTATTTTAGTCAACATCACTACCTTTAGAGGTGCTTAGTACCTTAGTTATCCTTTGTAAAACAACAATGCGGATTCTAGCTAGCTAGCTGCTAACTTAGTTTTTACGGCATGGGTAAAACGCAGTCTATTTCCCGCCATACAGTACATTTGCTGTTCATAGGCGCAACGCAGAGAAGACATTATTTTAAAGAAGCCCCATTTATAGTAATATAGTAGTAAGGATGCAATTAACCTGGTTTGATCAGTATGTCTGTCATAGTATTTCTTTACCTTTGCAGGAACTACATGATATCCACACAAGGCGCACCACTGTTCTTCATGGTTTTCCCGTCTTCATGAACGAGGATGTGTCTGGATTTTTAGAACATGTGTGGTAGGTTCATAAATGTGTCAAATCAGGACTATTCTAGTTGAGCCATTTCTGCTGCTTATGTACTGTAAACTTTATACAGGATGTTGCTACTAGTCTCCTAGTATTAGTCTAATTTGCTTCTTTCTGTCTCACTCTCTTTCTGTCTCACTCTCTTTCTGTCTCTCTATTTCTTTTTCTCACTCTCTTTCTCTCTGTAGGAGGATTAAGATGAGATAGAGCTCATGGATGCGTCAGTGGCCCTATTTACAACCGTCAATAGTAATGTGAAAGACCTAGTTCACTACCACCCTGTGAAAAGTTATGTTGTCCTAGAGAGTGAAGTGGTGACCAACCTCAGTCAGCTATTTGGCCTGATCTACGCTCTTCACCTCAGCTATCCCAAGCGGCTAACCAATACTTTTTAATTTTTTCAAAAGATTTTGCTTGGATTGGAGGGTAAGAAATTATCACCTAGGTTGCAGACCCTTAAGAACACCTTGATGATGTAGGCATGCAGAGCTTGACAGAGAAGTGGAACACTCACTTTTCCTCGTTTTAACACTATGGAGATGTTTAAAGTTGTTGGTTACATTTCTTAATTGAAGTGTCTCAGTTTGAGTGCAGTTGAAGGACTTGCATGCATTGTCAAATTCCACTGCAGGTGGACACCAGTTATTTATTTTGTTTTTACTTCACAATGTGGTTGCTCATGGATCAGGTCTCCTATGGACATTTGAAGTTTTTAGGCAATGTATCTGTGGGTTCTGACAATTTTTATTTGACTTTCTCAGCCCCACTGTGGATGTGCGTAGCTCACATTTATGTTTACTAAATTTTCCTTTGTAGTATTCAAGAGATTTGAACCATGATGTGCCTTAAGAATTTGAACACACAAGCTCAAACACACTACTTACACTTAAAAACATACATGAACACTCACTCTCTGGAACTCGGGCTAAAGTGCTTAACACTTGAACGAATAGTTGACAAACACTTAAAAAATAAACCTACAAATTTAAATTCTTGCAATTTATGACAGCCTAACTGAGAAAGAGTATGTTCATCCCTACTAAGTACTATGAGGTACAGCTTGTTATTATTTAGGAATATGTGAGATAAAAACGTCTTTAACACTGATAGGCCACTATGTACTGTAAGTATGAAAAATAAAATGGCAATTTTTATTTATTTTATGATGTGTTTTACAGAACATTTTGGCCAGTACTTAAAAAAATAATTGTGTCCTGATAGAAATAGACATGACAAAATGTTAGACTAATGTTGAAAGCCAATGTACATAATACACAAGCCAACAGGTTTCTGCTAACTTATTAGGGTTTACAGTGCAGAAATGTGAATGGCTGTAAGAGTTCAGCGCGTGGAGGCTGAAATTTGATTCGCGTTTAAAAAGCCCAGCAGCTCAGAAACCAAGAAGAGTTCGTTGGAGTCCTTTCCACGTCAGCGTCAGGTAGCTCCTTATAAAGAGAGGCACTCAACTCTGCCCCTCTAGCACTGTAACTAGGGCCAAGGAGCGCACGGAGGGGCTGTGCCATGCACACTCCCTTGCATGCGCTCCTCTTTAACAGAGTCAACCAGTCTCTGGTTTTCAGTCCTACGAATGATCCGATGATGGGGATCCTTGGCAATGGCACCGTCCTCCAGAACGGGAGCGATCCTTTTGGAAGAAACGAAGAGGTCGCCAAAATAGAGATAACGGTCCTAAGCATCACCTTTGTGGTGGCCGTGATTGGGAACGTCAGTGTCTTGTTGGCCATGTACAACACCAAGAAAAAGACGTCTAGAATGCACCTCTTCATCCGGCACCTTAGTATCGCTGATCTAGTGGTCGCCTTCTTTCAGGTTCTGCCGCAGCTATGCTGGGAGATCACCTTTCGCTTCTACGGGCCAGATTTCTTGTGCAGGATAGTGAAGCACCTCCAGGTGATGGGCATGTTCGCCTCCACCTACATGATGGTGATGATGACCCTGGACCGTTATATCGCCATCTGCCACCCTCTGAAGACCCTCCAGCAGCCCACCCAGCGGTCTTACATCATGATCATTAGCACCTGGATGTGTAGTCTGGTCCTAAGCATGCCGCAGTACTTTATCTTCTCCCTGAGTGAGATCAAGAACGGCTCGGAGGTCTACGACTGCTGGGGCCACTTCATAGAACCGTGGGGCGTAAAGGCATACATTACTTGGATAACCGTTGGCATCTTCCTCATCCCCGTGTCCATTCTGATGATATTCTACGGGTTCATCTGCCACAGCATATGGAAAAATATCAAGTATAAGACCAGGAAGACACCCGCAGGAGGTGCGTCTAAAAACGGTCTGATGGGCAAGAACTCCGTTAGCAGCGTTACCACTATATCCAGAGCAAAGTTGAGAACGGTCAAAATGACTTTTGTGATTGTTCTGGCGTACATTATTTGCTGGTCACCTTTCTTCATCGTACAGATGTGGTCGGTGTGGGATGAGAACTTCGCATGGGATGGTAAGTGACTTCACTGTATTAGAACAAATATTGGATTGCGCACATAAAATCAGCACGTGAACATTGATATAGAATAAATAGAGTGGGCACACAACGGTTAGGGTTAGGGTTGTTTCCATGTAATTTCAATGAAATTACGTTGAACCAACGTGGAATAGACGTTCAATTGGCATATGTGTCAAGTGGGGAGATATATTCACTCAATGATATCTCTCCCTCTACAAATAACTAATGTGGAAGCCATAGTCTATATAGGGGTTTGCGAAAAACATTTGGTGATGTATCTATTCTGTGCCAAAATAAATTGTATGCATTAACTGGGATGCATTTTTTTTTTATGAATGTCAATGAGAATTGACGAGGAGTAGGCTACGTATACACTTTAAGCAGTATAGAAATTAATCAATATGTGTCATGGAAAGAAAATCTAATTGTGAATAATAATTTATTCAGCTCCGAGCGCCCTGCTTAATTTCATTACAACATAACATATACGGTGTGCTGACATAATAGACAGTCATGTTAATCCTGTACCATAACTTTTTATTTTTATCGCACTGGAGCTATCCGGTGTTTAAATAGGCCTATATATCTGCGTGTAATTGATTGTGCCATGCAATTATATAACTACCTACAAATGTTTTGTGAATTTCACTGCACCGTTGATTTATACCCCAGCTATTGGACTAATTCTCGTTTGGTCATTTGCATTGTCCCTTTCCTTCCAGATTCTGAGAACACCGCTGTCACACTGTCCGCGCTCCTCGCGAGTCTAAACAGCTGCTGTAACCCGTGGATATACATGATCTTCAGCGGGCATCTCCTACAGGACTTTACTCACTGTTTCCCGTGCTGTAATCATTTACGCCACAAGTTCAAGAAAGAGGACTCTGACAGCAGTCTCCGGAGAAATACGCTATTGAGTAAAATGACCAACCGGAGCCCAACATGCAGTTCGGGCACTTGGAAAGACCCTGACAACTCCCCCAAGTCCTCCATTCCATCTATCCAAGTGGAGACCTAACACAGTGCGTTACAAGCACAAACATATGACAGAGATTATTTATAGTTAACTCTTATTGACTTGAGAATAATAAGACTTTCAAGGTACCACTTAAAACTGTTGGGATATTAACACTGATTGATGAATTAATGTCTCTAATATAGATTAGTGATTATGCAGTGGTTTTGGGGTCTATTGTCTGGTATGCCAGTCTTGATAAAGTCCAAGTGATAAGCTAAAATGACAAAGTGATTAACTCTTTCCTCTGGTATAAAATTATTATGTGAGCATTATGCCATATACAGGCCAATGTTTAATCAGGTTCCAAACCTGATTCTCTGGAGTCGGTGAATTAGGCTACATCAGATCTGAATTTGAAAATGTATAGTGGAAAATAAACACATCATCTGAACATACTTAAATACCAACAGCTACAGCTATATCTCTTGAGTTATTTTTTTTTACTTCCTACAACATTCCACATTCCAGAGTCCTCTTTTCTATGCACTCCGAGTTGATATGATCCAGCCTAGGAATTTCTACAGCAAAACCTAGACCACTTCAGATGACAAATTACAGTTCTGTGACCAATATGCATGGATTAGATCATCAGAGTCATGCTATTAAGATAATGCACTTTTTTAATAACAGTTATGGCTGCCAGCTGTTTGTTTGTCGAGATGTGTTGGCCATATTTGCCCAGTGAGCCTATCTCTCAGTGTACTATGTATGCATTAACCCCGTCCCCAGGCTATATTCCTAGAGAAAGAGAATTGTCTGGTGGATGAGATGAACTGTGTATGAATGTATGTTTAGGGGGTGAAGTGAGTGAAATAGGAGGGGCCGTTTGAGAAGAAAGAGCGCCTTCTGTACTGTATAGGCTATACTGTATATATTCTGTGTGTATACATATATACTAACCTTCAAAAGTTTGGGGTCACTTAGAAATGTCCTTGTTTTTGAAAGAAAAGCACATTTTTTGTCCATTAAAATAACATCAAATTGATCAGAAATACAGTGTAGACATTGTTAATGTTGTAAATGACTATTGTCGCTGGAAACGGCTGATTTTTAATGGTATATCTACATACAGTAGGCGTACAGAGGCCCATTATCAGTAACCATCACTCCTGTGTTCCAATGGCACATTGTGTTAGCTAATCCAAGTTTATCATTATAAAAGGCTAATTGATAATTAGAAAACCCTTTTGCAATGATGTTAGCACAGCTGAAAACTGTTGTGCTGATTAAAGAAGCAATAATACTGGCCATATCTTCCTCTGTCCAGTGTCTGTGATCTTTAGCCCATCTTAATCTTTTCTTTTTATTGGCCAGTCTGAGATATGGCTTTTTCTTTGCAACTAGAAGTTCAGCATCCCGGAGTCACCTCTTCACTGTTGACGTTGAGACTGGTGATTTGTGGGTACTATTTAATGAAGCTGCCAGTTAAGGACTTGTGAGGCGTCTGTTTCTCAAACTAGACACTCTAATGTACTTGTCCTCTTGCTCAGTTGTGCACCGGGTCCTCCCACTCCTCTTTCTATTCTGGTTAGAGCCAGCTGTTCTGTGAAGGGAGTAGTACACGCCATTGTACGAGAACTTCAGTTTCTTGGCAATTTCTCGCATGGAATAGCCTTCATTTCTCAGAACAAGAATAGACTGACGAGTTTAGGAAGAAAGTTCTTTGTTTCTGGCCATTTTGAGCCTGTAATCAAACCTACAAATGCTGATGCTCCAGATACTCAACTAGTCTAAAGAAGGCCAGTTTTATTGCTTCTTTAATCAGCACAACCGTTTTCAGCTGTGCTAACATCATTGCAAAAGGGTTTTCTAATGATCAATTAGCCTTTTAAAATGATAAACTTGGATTAGCTAACACAACGTGCCATTGGAACACAGGAGTGATGGTTGCTAATAATGGGCCTCTGTACGCCTACTGTATGTAGATATTCCATAAAAAATCAGCTGTTTCCAGCTACAATAGTCATTTACAACATTAACAATGTCTACACTATATTTCTGATCAATTTGATGTTATTTTAATGGACAAAAAATTGCTTTTCTTTCAAAAACAAGGACATTTCTAAGTGACCCCAAATTTTTGAACGGTAGTGTATATACAGCGGGTGAAATAAGTATTGAACGTCACCATTTTTCTCAGTAAATATATTTCCAAAGGTGCTATTGACATGAAATTGTTGTTGGTAACAACCCAAGTAATCCATACATACAAAGAAACCAAAACAAATAAGTTCAGAAATGAAGTTATGTGTAATAATGTGAAATGGGCCATATATAGCCATAATACGGAAGTGGAAAGACAATCATTTCACCATAAATTTGACCAGGTGCTCCTCGCAGGATTTCTGACAGAGGAGTGAAAAGAATAATGAGAAAAGTTGTCCAAGAGCCAAGGACCACTTGTGGAGAGCTTCGAAAAGACTGTACTGTACTGTTGTCTCAAAGAAAACAGTAATGCACTCCACCGCCATGGCCTGTATGCACGCTCACCACGCAAGACTCCATTGCTGAAAAAAAAAGCATGTTGAAGCTTGTTTAAAGTTTGCTGCACAACATTTGGAAAAGCCAGTGAAATACTGGGAGAATATAGTGTGGTCAGATGAGAGCAAAATTGAACTGTTTGGATGTCATAACACACACCATGTTGGAGGAGAAATGGCACTGCACATCACCCTAAAAACACCATACCAACAGTGAAGTTTGGAGGTGGGAACATCATGGTGTGGGGCTGCTTTTCAGCAAATGGTACTGGCAAACTTCACATAATTGAAGGAAGGATGAATGGGCAAATTTACAGAGACATTCTTGACAAAAAACTGCTGCCATCTACCAGGATGATGAAGATGAAACAAGGGTGGACATTTCAGCAAGACAATGATCCCAAACACACAGCCAAGGAAACTCTCAATTGGTTTCAAAGAAAGAAAATAAAGCTGCTAGAATGGCCCAGCCAATCACCTGACTTAAATCCCATTGAAAATCTATGGAAAGAACTGAAGATCAAGATTCATAGAAGAGGCCCACGGAACCTTCAAGATTTGAAGACTGTTTGTGTGGAAGAATGGGCCAAAATCACACCAGAGCAATGCATGCGACTAGTTTCTCCATACAGGAGGCGTCTTGAAGCTGTCATTACCAACAAAGGCTTTTGTACAAAGTATTAAATAAATATCAGTAAGTGTGTTCAATACTTTTTCCCTGTGTCATTTCACATTATTACACATAACTTAATTTCCGAAATCATTTGTTTTGGTTTCTTTGTATGTATGGAGTACTTGGGTTGTTACCAACATCTGGTGAACATTTCATGTCAATAGCACCTTTGGAAATATATTTATTGAGAAAAATGGTGACGTGTTCAATACTTATTTCACCCGCTGTATATGTGTGTGTGTGTGTGTCACAGCTCCTCCCATGGCCTCCAGTCTCCACATCAGCAACATTTGAAAAAATACACATTCCACAACACGGGCTATTGGTTAAAAACTCACACACAGACACACTTCTTGACTTCCTGCATGGGAAACCTATTGTTTTGGACACAGCCCACATTATAACACATATATATATATATATTCAAATATAATACCTCAAGTAAAGGTTTGCCAATTTGTACATACAGTGTGTACTGTACAACTGGAATGTATATTTCTATAGAATACATGCTTTGCCAGTGTTTTAAGATATCTATATGAATAATTGATGTAAAGTTGTGTAATGTGACTTTGTATCTATTTCCTTTTGCCTGTGCACATTGTAAAGACAATACATATCACAGAAAATATAATATACTAAATATGTAATGTCTCTGTCTCTTTATAAAATAAGTAGCAAAGGAGGCACTATTTGTATACTCAGGAGAAGGGGAACATGGTGATGTGTCTGAAATGGAACTGCTTTTGACCAGGGCCCATAGGGCTCAAAAATAGGTAAAAAGTAGGCTAGTGCCCTATATAACGAACAGGATTATTGGTGTGCGGGCCAGCTGTTTGTTCTTCCGCACCCCAACCACCCGAATATGTGTGATAAAGTGAAAATCTGAGGCTCGCACCCGACCCTAACCCTCAAATATAGAAAATGTGCTATTCAGTCAGATGGCAAAAAGATTTTCAAATAATGAAATAATAATTTACATTAAAATCATATTTTAGATTAATTTATTCATACTATTTCATCCTTCCACAAGATATAGTCCCGACACAACTCTAGGGTTGCTAGAGATGCGACCCAGTCGTTCAGTCTTTTTGTTTTGTATCTATGGACGCGACCCAGTCATTCAACATTTTTCTATATCTATAAGCGTGACCCAGTCGTTCGCTCTAAATGTTCCATTGCCATACCGGCTGGCACTGTTCTTATCCCTTGCTTGCTAGCTAGCCAACTACAGCTAACTTATAGCCAGTAGCAAAGTAGCTACAGTAACACATTCTTTTCAAACTGAAGCTGGAAAGACCTTTTTAAAAAAAATTGCTGGGGAGACCGGGGATGGTTGTAACACTTTTCACCTTTTCGTTAGTTTCTCAGAGATTGTTTATGGTAGTGTATTCAAAACTTGATACACACAACCTACATCTGTCCTTTACAAATTGGTGTGGTTATTATATATTTAAATCAAACTGCAAAAGACATGGTGTGTCTTAAATACACGGAGTGAAGTGTTACAATTTACCCCATGGTCTGGGTTAGTTGTAACAGTTCTTGGGGTGAATTGTAATAGAATGAAAAAGTGAATTCATCATGACATGCAACTAATTAATGTACGCCTCAATTTATATTATGAGAGCAACATTGCCATGTTCAACATTTTGTTTGGCAGAAATAATAATAAATATAATACACATTTTAATATATTCCCCTCCACTAAATGGTCTTTCTCAACCAAAAAACAACTAGGCTAAACTAAACACCTGAACGTTTGTCTGTGTGTGTGTGTCTGTGTGTGTAACAATGTTGGACATGTTCACTTAATAGATAGATAGATAGATAGATAGATAGATAGATAGATAGATAGATAGATAGATAGATAGATAGATAGATAGATAGATAGATAGATAGATAGATAGATAGATAGATAGATAGATAGATAGATAGATAGATAGATAGATAGGTACTTTATTTATCCCCCGGGGGGGATAAATAAACTCATAATCAGAGTCACAGTTATGACAGTGATATGGCTGTCCTGGGGTACAGGCTTGGTGGGCCCTTAATTTGCATCGCCAGCATTGCACCCAGACATCCTTGGACTTGGAATTGTTAAAGTGCTCCATGCACACAATGCAGAAGTTTTTCCTCGTTGGAGGAATCTGAATCTTCTGGTTCAATGTGCTTTGTTTTGGCTATTTTCTTAAGCATGACCGTTTTTCTCCTCTTCCTACTCCTTGTTGTATTTTTCCTGGGCCCTGCTTTTGGGAAGGGGCGTACATCAACTGGGTTGAAATCTGAAGAGTAATCAGGTGTTTCCCAGCCACAGCCTGATAGGTGCCCTGTGAAGTGGCTGCACGGCAATTGGAGAGGTGGCCTGGGAGGCAGCTGGAGATGTGGGCTGGACAGCAGTGGACACAGTGGACATAAATCAGTTGCCCTCAAGAGATTCTCTGACAACTTCTGCTCCTGCTCATCCATGAAGACCATGATTCCACTACTGTAGCCTACATGAGGAAGCTCTCTTGACCCCTTCTCCATTAGCTTCTTTCTCTCTTTGCAGAATCTGTACAGCGTCCCATGACATATGCCATACAACTTTGCAACTGATCTGATTGACTCCCTTGTCTGACCTCCTTTTCCATGATCTAGGCATGCTGAACGTGAAAGAAAAAATGTACCATGGATATGCAGTTTTACTCAGGGTTAGTTGTAACATTTTGTTACAACTAACCTGGCCCTTGCATCCAATTAGCAAGCTTCCATTTTAGCTAAATGTTAAAACTTTAGCGTTACTAACTTGCATCAAATATCTCTACACAGACTGGCTATAAACCTGATATAAGTTTGGTGAATACTGGACTTCCTGACTGGCCGCCCCCAGGTGGTAAGGGTAGGCAACAACACATCTGCCACACTGATCCTCAACACTGGGGCCCCTCAGGGGTGCATGCTTAGTCCCCTCCTGTACTCCCTGTTCACCCATGACTGCGTAGCCAAACACCGACAATGATGAGACAGCCTATAGGGAGGAGGTCAGGATAACAACTTCTCCCTCAATGTGAGCAAGACAAAGGAGCTGATTGTCCACATCACCAACAAACTATCATGGTCCGAACACACCAAGACAGTCGTGAAGAGGGCACGACAGTACCTTTTCCCCCCCAGGAGACAGAATTTTTAAAAATATTTTTATTTATTTCACCTTTATTTAACCAGGTAGGCCAGTCGAGAACAAGTTCTCATTTACAACTGTGACCTGGAAATGTGGCATGGGAATGTGGCATGGGTCACCAGATCCTCAAAAGGTTCTACAGCTGCACCATTGAGAGCATCCTGACCGGTTGCATCACCGCCTGGTATGGCAACTGCTCGACATCTGACTGGAAGGCACTACAGAGGGTAGTGCGTATTGCCCAGTACATCACTGGGGCCAAGCTTCCTGCCATTCAGGACTTATATACTAGGCGAAGTCAGAGGAAAGCCCCAAAAATTGTCAAAGACTCCATTCACCCAAGTCATAGACTGTTCTCTCTGCTGTATCACATCAGGCCGTGATTGGGAGTCCCATAGGGCGGCGCACAATTGGCCCAGTGTCGTCCAGGTCGTCATTGTAAATAAGAATTTGTTCTTAACTGACTTGCCTAGTTAAATAAAGGTTAAATAAAACATTTCACGGTAAGGTCTATACCTGTTGTATTCGGCACATGTGACAAATATAGTTTGATTTGATATTTGAATGGAACTACAAAGCAGTTGATGCCATCACAAAACAAATTTGGTCAAAATATTTACTTTCTTACCTCAAAATCACATTTCTGTCAATAGAATCTGCGGAGTTTATCCTCACAGGGACTTACTTTTTCACATAAGGGTTCAGGACTAAACTGAGCATGTGCACAGTGAATTACATGATTCTACCTCGCTCCTGATTGGAGGAATTGCAAGTGTTACAACTATCCCCTGTCTCCCCTATATACTGTATCCACAGAATGATTCTGCCATCACCATGCCTCACCATAAGGACGGTGCCAGGTTTCCTTCAGACATGACGCTTGGCATTCAGGCCAAGGAGTTGGTTTCATCAGACCAGAGAATCTTGTTTCTTGCCATTCTACCATAAAGGCCTGATTGGTGGAGTGCTGTAGAGATGGTTGTCCTTCTGGAAGTTTCTCCGATCTCCACAGAGGAACTCTGAAGCTCTGTCAGAGTGACCATCAGGTTCTTGGTCACCTCCTTAACCAAGGCTCTTCTCCCGATTGCTCAGTTTGGCCGTGCGGTCAGCTCTAGGAAGAGTATTGGTGGTCCCAAACTTATTCCATTTAAGAATGATGGAGGCCTATGTGTTCTTGGGGACCTTCAATGCTGCAGAAATGTTTTGGTACACTACCTCAGATCTGTGCCTCGACACAATCCTGTCTCGGAGCTCTACGGACAATTAGTGTTTTTTGCTCTGACATGCACTGTCAATTGTGGGACCTTATATAGACAGGTGTGTGCCTTTTCAAATCATGTCCAATCAATTTAATTTACCGTAGGATGATCAATGGAAAAAGGATGCACCTGAGCTCAACTTTGAGTCTCGTAGCAAAGGGTCTACATTTAACTTTTATTTAACCAGGGAAAACACATTGAGACCTAGGTCTCATTTGCAAATGTGCCATTGGGAACAATACAGAAAATAAAATGATTCTATATACTGTAAATAAAGTTTTGTATTTATTTATTTATTGAACCTTTATTTAATTAGGTAAGTCAGTTAAGAACAAATTCTTATTTACAATGATGGCCTAACCCGGCCGACACTGGGCCAATTGTGCGCCTCCCTATGGGACTCAGATGTGATACAGCCTGGATTCGAACCAGGGACTGTAGTGACGCCTCTTGCACTGAGATGCAGAAGGTATCTGTAATTTTTTTGCCAACCTGTTTTCGCTTTTTCATTATGGGGTATTGTGTGTAGATTGATAAAGAAAAAAAACAATTTAATACATTTTAGAATATGGCTGTAACATAGCAAAATGTGAAAAAGGTCAAGGTGTCTGAATACGTTTCGAATGCACTGTATATGCACAGAGACACCAGAAACAGTGTTCTCTCTCCAGGAGAGTTCAGAGAGATACAGTAGCATACACAGTTTGCTATATCTGCAATTTATCGCAATTTATCAATTCCACAATGCATGTTCCAGTTGATAAGATAATGATAAGGGAATAAACTATTGATATCATAATCTTAGATAATATGTTACTTATGATCATCAAATTTGGCTGCAAACTTTTCTGAGATTAATAGGAAGAGTCTTGATGGGTCCCTCAGATTAAGAGTCCTTTTGATCAACATGTGCTATGTAGAGATAACTCATCAGCAGATGCTTGCCAATTTGTTTCCTTACTGTCATGGTTCCACCAGTGACCAGAGGGCGGCAGAGACCGTCCTAGAGACATTAACGACACTCAGGTGTGTTCTATGTTTATCCTTAACCACTGATTCCTCGCCTGGTCTCTTCTCTGCACCTGGGTCCAACCTCACCATGTCACAGCAAGCTTCTGCCTCCAACGTGGACCCAGCAGAGATCAGCCAGATCAGGAATGTTGTAACCCACAAAGGAGCACTGCTGGGGCGGCAGCAAGAACAACTCTCCCAAATATGAGAGACTTCCTCCAGTCCAACCCCAACCCAGGAGGAGCCAATGCCCGAGTCCCATCGCCCAGTGCTACAGGCATCGCCGTAGTTTCTCCAAGGAACCTGCACCGGGAACCCAAGATCCCAGCCCTCAAGCGGCATGACGGCAACCTGGGAGGATGCAAGGGGTTCCTCACTCAGTGCTCTCTGGTGTTTGAGCTTCCTCCTCGTTCCACACTGATCGGGCCATGATCGCCTACATCATCGCTCTACCCTCGGGCAAGGCCCTAGCGTTGGCAACGGTGGTGTGGGAACAGCAGCCACCATCCTGCAGTTCCATATTAGCCTTCACTGTTGAACTGTGACGAGTCTTCGACCACCCAGTCGGTGGGACGAGAAGCAACTGTTCAACCTCTGCCAAGGGGCCAGACTAGTGGCTGACTTCGCCATTAAGTGGGTGGAATACAGAAGCACTGGTCACCGCTTTCCACCATGGTGGAACCCCCTTATCCTAGGGTACCCCTGGATAGCGCTACATAGCTCATTATTCTCCTGGTCCACTGGACACCCACTAAACTGGGGTAAGAACTGCCAAACTAAATGTCTAAGACCCCCACCAAGAGCCTCGCCTCGTCCTCCTGCAGTAAGAGGCAAGCCGCCACCCTCCCTCCTTATCGCCCAAACCACTGCACCATAGACCTCTTACTCCCTCTCAACCCCTAAAGCAACAGTCAGGGACAATTACATCCGGGAGTCGCTGGGGGCAGGTTTCATTCGCCCCTCAACATCCCCAGCTGGTGCAGGCTTCTGCTTTGTGGGGAAGAGGGATGGAGGGCTGCGCCCTTGCATCGATTACCAAGGGCTGAACAGGATTACGATTAAAAATTGTTACCCCCTACCCCTGTTGTCCACCGCCTTGGACCTGGCCCAAGGGGCCCAATTCTTCACAAAACTGGACCTCCGCAACACTTACAATCTGGTAAGAATCAGGGAGGGAGATGAATGGAAAACTGCCTTTAACACCCCTAGTGGCCACTATGAGTATTTAGTCAGGCCATTCGGATTATCGAACTCACCGGCAGTCTTCCTGCAGTGTCAACTATACGTCAAGATAGAGAAGTGTGAGTTCCGTGTATCCCAAGTCTCTTTCCTGGGCCACATTATCTCTACCGCCGGCATCCAAATGGACCCTGTTAAGGTTAAGGAGGTTACCGACTGGCTCCGTCCCGTCTCACTCATACAAGTCCAGCGGTTCCTTGGGTTTGCCACTTTTTACAGGTGTTTTATATGCAACTTTGGTGTGGTGGCAGACCCGTTTTGGCTGGACCCCCGAGGCTGACAGGGCATTCGTGAAGTTCAAGGAATGTTTCACCCCATCCTTGTTCATCCTTATCCTACTCGTCCCTTTGTGGTAGAGGTGGACGCCTTGGACACCGGAGCAGGGGCGGTACTTTCATAGCGGAACGATGAGGACAAGAAACTGCACCCATGTGCCTTTCTCTCCAAGCGGTTCTCGCCAGAGGAACGCAACTTCGATATAGGCAACCCAAAGCACATCGTTTTTTCAGTTGCTGCAGCTAGCGACTGGAACGAGCTGCAACAAACACTCAAACTGGACAGTTTTATCTCAATCTCTTCATTCAAAGACTCAATCATGGACACTCTTACTGACAGTTGTGACTGCTTTGCGTGATGTATTGTCATCTCTACCTTCTTGCCTTTTGTGCTGTTGTCTGTGCCCAATAATGTTTGTACCATGTTTTGTGCTGCTACCATGTTGTTGTCATGTTACGTTGCTACCATGCTGTCTTGTCATGTGTTTCTGCCTTGCTATGTTGTTGTCTTAGGTATCTCTTTTGGTAGTGTTGTTTTGTCGTGATTTATTTTTATTGTATTTATTTTTATTTCTAATCCCAGCCCCCGTCCCCGCAGGAGGTAAGTCAGTTAAGAATGTGTTCTTAACTGACTTGCCTAGTTAAAATTAAAACGGGAGCTCTTGGCAGTCAAGTGGGCCCATGAGGGGTGGAGACACTGGTTGGAGGGGGCACCGCATCCTTTTGTGATCTGGACGGACCATAAGAACTTGGTCTCTTTTCAAGAAGCCAAGAGGTCGAACATTCGCCAGGCTAGGTGGGCTCTCCTCTAAAGTAACTGGGCATCCATGGGTTAATCGGACACTGGAGTTCGGAAATTCTGGTGGCCCAACATGATGGAGGATGTGAGATACTTCATTGTCTCCCGTCTCAAGCTGGTAAGGACCAGCCCCTTCTCTCCCCCTACACCTGCCCCTCCGCTCCCTCGACTTGTTCTGGACTTCAACCAAGCAACCAAGCTGGAGCCGCTCCTAGAATGTGGGTACTGTCATGGTTCCACCTGTCACCAGAGGGAGGCAAAGACCGTCCTCGACATTAACGACACTCAGCTGTGTCCTATTGACTCATGATTTCCCTCTTGAAATAGGTGTTTTCTGTTGTCCTTTGCAGTAGCTTGAATTGTGTGCGTTTGTCTCCTGAGTGAGTTTGAGACTTAGTGGTTGTTGTTTTCCCAGTGTTACTATGATCCTTCGGTTACTGTTTCTCAGTAAATATTATGTTTATCCTGAACCACTGATTCCTCGTCTGGTCTCTTCTCTGCACATGGGTCCAACCTCACCATGTCACAGTTACTCAGAGCTCGGAAGTAAATAACCTACCATGGTGTTTTCATAGCAGGAAGCATGTTCCATTATCTTTCAGTGTCTGTCTGGACACACACCAATAACACACACATGCACGCACACAAACGCATGCACACACTGCAAACATGCACAGTTGCACATACACATATACACACACAAATAAAATACCCCTTTTACTTATACATCTTTAATCATATTATTTTCAATTATGAAATGATTGCTTAGACAAAGGTCATCACAGACCGAAAGTGTAGAAAATGTAAACTCTGAAATTGCATCTGATTGCATTGCAGTGTGTGGAGACTACATATTAATCCTGCCCTTTCTGAGCCTAATAGTCAGGTGTGCAGCAGATCACCTGATTATGATTAAATTATACAAAAACATACAATGCAGTGTTATAATTATGTATATTTTCTTGATGCATATAGTTGAGTTAAATGTTAAATTGTATTACAGGAGCTGAACAGAAAGATTAGCGTCTTTGACACACTTCAGTCTGGAAGTTAGGTAGTAATGTTAAGGTGAGTGCATTTTTCACAAGCACTTCACTTGTAGAGGAAGTGTCTCCACCCACCCACGAGTTGCGTCCCAAATAAAACCCTATTCAATCATTCAATCAATCAATTAAATGTATTTATTGAGCCCTTTTTATATCAGCAGGTATCCCTAAGTGCTTTAACAGAAATCCAGCATAAAACCCCAAAAATGTATATGTAGAATCACGGTGCCTGGGAAAAACTTTCTAGAAAGGCAGGAACCTAAGAAGAAATCTAGAGAAGAACCAGGCTCTCAGGGGTGGCCAGTCCTCTACTGGCCAGATCGTTCTTCAAGATGTTCAAACTTTCATAGATTACCAGCAGTGTTAAATAATAATCACAGTAATTATAGAGATGATTCTTCATTTAAGACTTATAAGTTTGAGACCCAGTCTGAGTCTCTCACATGGATTGGCAGACCATTCCATGAAATTGAGCTCTATAGGAGAAAGCTCTGCTTCCAGCTGTTTGCTTAGAAATTGTAGGAACAATAAGGAGGACTGTGTCTTATGACCGTAGTGTACGTGTAGGTATGTACGGCAGGATGAAACCGGAGAGATAGGTAGGAGCAAGTCCATGTAATGCTTTGTAGGTTAGCAGTAAAACATTGAAATCAGCCCTAGCCTTACCAGGAAGCCAGTGTAGAGAGGCTAGCACTAGAGTAATACGATCCAATTCTGGGATTCTAGTCAAGATTCTAGCAGCCGTATTTAGCACTAGCTGAGGTTGATTTAGTTATTTATCCGGGTAGCAGTAGTAGAGCACTATAGTCATCTAATCTTGAAGTGACAAAAGCATGGATTAGTTTTTCTGCATAACGTTTTTGATTTTTGCAATGTTATGAAGATGGAAAAAAGCTGGTCTTGAAATATGTTTGGTATGTTCATCAAAAGAGAGATCAGGGTCCTGAGTAACGCCAAGGTCCTACACAGTTTTATTTCAGATGATCAAAATGCAGATTTTTTGGTTTCTTGGGACCTAAAACTGTCCGAGTTTAAAAGTAAAACATTTGCCGCCATGTCTGAAACACAGGCTTCCAGGGTAGGCAACTTTGGGGCTTCACCCTGTTTCATTAAAATGTACAGCTGTGTGTTGTCTGCATAGCTGTGAAAGTTGACAAGAATGACATCACAAAGAGGTAGTATTCATTGAGTGTACAAAACATTTTCCTTGACATAGACTGACCAGGTGAATCCAGGCGAAAGCTATGATCCCTTATTAATGTCACCTGTTAAATCTAGTTCAATCTGTTTAGATGAAGGGGAGGCGACAGGTTAAAGAAGGATTTTTAGGCCTTGAGATAATTGACATGGATTGTGTATGTATGCCATTGAGGGTGAATAGGCAAAACAAAATATTTAAGTGCCTTTGACGGGGTATGGTAGTAGGTGCCTGGCGCACCGGTTTGAGTGTGTCAAGAACTGCAACACTGCTGGGTTTGAGCTGTCATGCTCTGGCCATAGAGAAGCCTATTTGCTTCTCTATGTAGCCATGGTCAGAGTCTGACAGGTCCTTTCTTTCTGTTTCTGGTGGTGGTTTGTGTTGGATCCCTAATTAGAGGCAGCTGCAGTGCATTTTCTCTAATTAGGGATCCTACATAGGTTTGTATGTTTCACACTGGGGTGTGGGTCATTATTGTATATTTCGCTATATGTTTCGCAGTCACGGTGACAGTAAGTGTGCTACGTTACGTTTCATTATCGTGTTTGATTTTGTACGTTTTGACGTTTGTTCGTTCGTGTCTGTTTGTTCTGTAGTTCGTCATTTGTGTTTTATTATACATAGTAAATTATATATATTACATAGTATAATAAATTATGTCGAACTACTATCCCTGCGCTGCGTTTTGGTCTCTCGATGCACCCTCTCGTGACACACGCTCAACAGTTTCCCGTGTGTATCAAGAATTGTCCACTACCTAAAGGACATCCAGCCAACTTGACACAACTGTGGGAAGCATTGGAGTCAACATGGGCCAGCATCCCTGTGGAATGCGTTCGACATCTTGTAGAGTCCATGCCCCAACGAATTGAGACTGTTCTGAGGGCAACTCAATATTAGAAAGGTGTTCCTAATGTTTTGTACACTCAGTGTATATAGTGAAAACAAGTGGTCCTAAAACAAAACCTTGAGGAACACCAAGCCAAGGACAAACCAGCCACAGAGGCAAACTGATATCTTTCCGACAGATTAGATCTAAACCAGGCAAAAACGTATCCGCGTAAACCAATTAGTGTTTCCAATCTCTCCAAAATAATGTACAGTGGGGAGAACTATTTGGTCGAGGCAAATTTATGGTGAAATGATTGTCTTTCCACTTCCGTATTATGGCCCCAACAGTGCTCACTGGAACATTCAGAAGCTTAGAAATGCGCCTATAACCAATGCCATCATTATGTTTTGCAACAATTAGGTTGCGAATGTCTTGAGACAGCTCTTTGCTTTTACCCATCATGAGATGTGTCTTGTGTGACACCTTGGCAATGAGACCTTTTTGTAGGCTATCAGTTGGGACTGAACCAGCTGATATTAATTTGCACTGACAGGGGGCTGGATTGCTTTTTAATTACTGATAGTTTTCAGCTGTTGTCTTGGCTTTCCATGCCTTTTTGAACCTCCCTTTCTTCATGTGTTCAATACTTTTTCCCTGTGTCATTTCACATTATTACACATAACTTAATTTCTGAACTTATTTGTTTTGGCTTCTTTGTATGTATGGATTACTTGGGTTGTTACCAACATCTGGTGAAACTTTCATATCAATAGCACCTTTGGAAATATATTTACTGAGAAAAATGGTGACGTGTTCAATACTTATTTCATCCGCTGTATATTTACCAAGGGTGCCAATATTAGTGGAGGGCCCTGTATGTCCATGATAATGATGTTGATGTGTGATTTCCACTTGCTCAAAAAAAGTTGTTTTGTCTCTTCTAGGCACCATTAACTCTGTGTGGTACTAGGAGATCGAAGTGTAAAAGTGATACATTGTTTCCGAGGTCGGACAGGCATACGGTACTGTCTTTGATGATATTCTTATGGAGGCACAGTGATCATTTTCAGATGGAACTGTTAGCAGTCATAGGTGTATCTGTGACGGCCAATACAGCATGGCTCAACAGTTTCCCGTCTAACAAGAATTGTCCACTACCTAAAGGACCTCCAGCCAACTTGACACAACTGTGGGAAGCATTGGAGTCATCCAATCAGCATCCAGGATCCAAAGAATCAGTTTTATAAAAAACTGTTATGCTTTTAAGTCAGCTTACTCCATACCCATAAGTCATCTGTTCCTAGAACTGTGGGTTGGAACTTTTGGTAGGAATGACCTCTTGGAACTCAAAGAACATCCAAAGAAACACAGCTGCTGTCAGACTGCTGTTTCCTGTGACACACATGGACGCTGCATGAGAGTACAAAAATATATTCAGAGATTCCTAAAAACATGCAATTTCTGTGAAACTAACCATTCCCCATTTCTTAAGATCAGGGTCACCTTGAAAATAAAATAGAAGATAAGTTAATTAGAGTGAAACATAGTTTTCCATGGTGGTTTGACTTTTGTTTGCGGGGGCCTTGAAAATGGAAAGGGGGTGAATTTCACAGAGGAATTCCAGGAAGAGTAAAATGTCATATCATGCGTTTGGAAACTAAGTAACTACCTAAAGACTTAAAGCAGATCTTCTCTTGGCTGGATGGCTTGCTGCCAAATCTTCCTTGGCACTATGACACGGGGCAGTATTCAAATCTTCCTCAGCACAAAGACATCGTGCAGTGTTCAAATCCTCCTCAGTGCTATGCCACGGTGCAGTATTCAAGCCCATAGAAATAGAATGATAAAAACAGGCGTCCCCATTCAAGTCAATGATGGCATAATGGGTGGACTGGCAGCCATGCGAGTGTACCCATAGGAGCAAAACAGGAAGTAAAAGCAGGAAGTTAACCCATCAATCTGTGCTTTGATTTGTTGAATCAACTCAACTGACATTACAAAAAAAACATTCCATTGCATGAGCCACAGAAACATCATTTGAATGAACATTCTACACTACCATGGAAATGATTGCATCACATACCAGGCCGCCATTACGAGTGTACCCATGTGTTTGCCAAGGTTGCCAGGGGGAGAGGTTCCAAGCCTGTTCTACTGTATTCATTCTATTTCTATGTTCAAGTCCTCAGCACTATGACAAGGTGCAGTATTCAAGTAATTAAGTGGTTCCCAATCGTTTTATAGTCCTGTACCCCTTCAAACATTCAACCTCCAGCTGCGTACCCCCTCTAGCACCAGGGTCAGCACACTCTCAAATGTTGTTTTTTGCCATCATTGTAAGCCTGCCACACACACACTATACGATACATTTATTAAACATAAGAATGAGTGTGAGTTTTTGTCACAACCCTGCTCGTGGGAAGTGACAACGAGCTCTTATGGAACCAGGGCACAAATAATAAAATAATAATAATAAATAATTTTGCTCTTTATTTAGCCATGTTACATATAAAACCATATTTGTTCATCAGAAATTGTGAATAAATCTGACAGTGGATTCTGATTAAATAAAATGTTCACAGAACCGCTTCTTGCAATTTCGATGAGGCTCTCTTGTTCAGATATCGGTTACCTGGAAGCAGGGCATGAAAGGGATAACGAATCTAGTTGTTTGTGTCGTCCGTTTCGAGAAAGTACCTGCATAATTGCGCACCCAGCTCACTCAGGTGCTTTCCTATATCACATTTGACATTGTCCGTAAGCTTGAGTTCATTTGCACACAAAAAATCATACAATGATGGAAAGACCTGTTTGTTGTCCTTGTTAATGCAGACAGAGAAGAGCTCCAACTTCTTAATCATAGCCTCAATTTTGTCCCGCACATTGAATAGTTGCGGAGAGTCCCTGTAATCCTAGATTCAGATAAAAAACATCACCCAGATAGTTGGCCAGTCGTGTGAGAAACTCGTCATCATGTAAGTGGTCAGACAAGTAAAAATGATGGTCAGTAAAGAAAAGTTTAAGCTCGTCTCTCAATTTAAAAAAAAAGTGTCAATACTTTGCCCCTTGATAACCCGCGCACTTCTGTATGTTGTTGTCAGGCTCTGGCCATAGAGAGGCCTATTTGCTTCTCTATGTAGCTATGGTCAGAGTCTGACAGTGTCCTTCTTTTCTGTTTCTGTGTGGGTTTTGGGTTGGATCCCTAATTAGAGGCAGCTGCACCGCATTGTCTCTAATTAGGGATCATATATATGTTTGTCTGTCCTTCACTCTTGTGTGGGTTGTTATATTCCTCCAGTCACGGGTGAAGTAAGTGCTTTACGTTTGTCCATTCGTGTTTGTTTGTTTGTTTGTTTGTTTGTTTGTTTGGATGTTCCACAAGTGTTGATTATACATAGTTATACATAGTAAAAACAATGTCGTTACTGCGCTGCGCCTTGGTCTCTCCTTCCACCCACTTGTGACAGTTGTAAAAACGTTACATGGTCGCTGACCATATCATTGCATAATGCAGAAAATACACAAGAGTTCAGGGGCCTTGCTTTAAAAGTGAACCATTTTCACTGTAGTGTCCAAAACGTCTTTCAAGCTGTCAGGCATTCCCTTGGCAGCAAGAGCCTCTCGGTGGATGCTGCAGTGTACCCAAGTGGCGTCGGGAGCAACTGCTTGCATGTGCATTACCACTACACTATGTCTCCCTGGCTTTGGCACCATTAGTACAGATACCAACACATCTTGACCACCAAAATCCATTTGATGTCACAAAACTCATCCAGCTCTAACACATAGAATTCACTGGTATGCGAAGCAGTAATTGTTTCAAAACATCTCCTGCCATGTCACTGATGCGTTGTGAAACAGTGTTTTATGAAAGCATTGTCTGTATAGTTCTTTTGGCCTTTTCCCCCAGCATTTTCGCAGCCATATCCACAAAAGCAGGAAGAATGCTCCACAAGTCCTCCACACTAGTATGGGGCTTGCCTGTCCTAGCCATTCGGTAGATCACCATTCTAGCCCCTTCTTATTAATGGTATCTTTTGCTTACTTGAAAGTCGTCTTAATTCTCGCTCAAAAAAACGTTTATTTTTAAAATTGGCATGTTTCGTTTCTATATGGCGGGCAAGAGTGAAGGTTTCATTGAGTTGTGAGATAGTACTTTTGCACATATAACATACTGTGGCTGAGGAAAGGCACTACTCCCAATATAAGTGAACCCCAAGTGGAATTCCCGCGAGAGAGTAACAGTTAATGTGATTGGATGTTCATTATTTGACTAGGCTACCTGTATTTGACATTGTGTTGTCATTTCGCTGAACACTAGATGGTTTCATTATATTTTTGGCTGTCACGACTCCCTCCGAAGTTGCCCATCCCCTTGTTCGGGCATGCTTTGGCGTGCTTCGTTTCCGGCTTTATAGCCACTGCCGCTCCCTCCTTCATTATCCATTGGTTTTGTCTTGTCATTATGCACACCTGGTTCTCATTCCCCCATTACTACACATTATATGTTCCCTCTGTTTCCCCCAGGTCCTTGTCGGTTATTGTTCATTGTGTATGTGTTGCCTTTAGTGCTAATTGCACTCAAGAGTTTATTTTCTACTCGTGTACATTGTTTATTCGGGTTTCGCCCGTTTATTTATGCGCCTGGCGGTTGCCTGGTAATTTCAGCACCTTTGTTTGTACTGGCACGGTTGTGTCAGCCAGTTGTGTTTTGCCTGTTCATGTGGATCTATTTGGAGATAAATACTTTGTTTTCTCCACAACATCTCCTGCGCATCAAGAATCTCAATTTACAGAACATAAGCAATACACAAGATGTACTTTGAAGGATAACAATATGATGAGTGAACACAACTCTGATAAACAGTAACTCAAGCCTGTCAAAGCGACACAATCGATAAATAACGCAACATTCCGGGAGGTCTTCATGCATTCAGCAGCACCAGAGGAAGACATGCAGGACACATTAACACCCAACCAAATTGTCATGTCCTCGCTATTGATTAATGAACAGACTGAGTGTGCGCCCCTAGTGGTGTAGTGGTGCCTAGAGAAGTGGGTATACTTTATATGACAAACAGTGACACACACTCTGAATAACCTAAAATGATTAATCCCATATTGGTCTTTCACAGTCAGGCCAACCCAAGCTGTACCGTGCAAGTAGGCTAATATTAGGTATATTATTGAAATAGATAAATGAGACTGTAAACTGAGTCAGAAATTCATTTCAGATGTGTCAAAAAATTTCAGATTTGTCAAATTTGAGTCACACTTTTTAATTGAAAAAAACAACACTGGATGTTCTAAGTCCACAACATTGCTTAAACCTCATCAGGAGACCACAAATATCGAAGAAAATGTTTGAGTGTAGTTACCCTTTCATTCAACTGTGTAGGAACCTAGCACTGTTGTTTGGTTGGCAGTGTTTCTGTAGCTCATGTGAGAGGGAGTTTGCAAAACAAATGGCAGCTGGATTGATGCAAATAATCGTGATATCATTCTGCCAAGTAGGCATAGGCTACTTTGTAGCTAGTTAACATTTAATTTAGATGTTTTTTGGGGAAGCCTTTCCATCGACTAGAAGACGGTTAGGCCTATCATTAGCGTTGCTATATTTTTCCTGTTCCTTAATTGTATGAAACCTGGATCTTTTACTTCATATTATGAGGCATGTCTTATCTTGCTTCAAAGTAGCCTATAGCCAAAATCCCACCATAGAAACGGGGAGGCAATTATTTTATTGGTTTTCAAATCAACTTTCTTTCATTGTCTGAATCAAATCAAATCTACTTTTATTGGTCACATACACATATTTAGCAGATGTTATTGCGGGTGTAGCAAGATGCTTGTGGTCCTAGCTTTAACAGTGGAGTAATATCTAATAATTCACAACAATACACACAAATCTAAAGTGAAAGCATGGAGTTAAGAGTGGCATTGACTAAAATACAGTAGAATAGAATACAGTATATACATATGAAATGAGTAAAGCAGTGTGTAAACATTATTAGAGTGACTAGTGTTCCATTATTAAATTGACCAGTGATTACATGTCTATGTATATAGGGCAGCAGCCTCTAAGATGCAGGGTTGAGTAACCGGGTGGTAGCCGGCTAGTGATGGCTAGTCTGATGTCCTTTTTTAGTCTCTCGGTCCCAGCTTTGATGCATCTGTACCGACCTCGCCTTCTGGATGGTAGCGGGGTGAACAGGCCGTGGCTCGGGTGGTTGATGTCCTTGATGATCTTTTTTGGCCTTCCTGTGACATCAGGTGCTGTAACTGTCCTGGAGGGCAGGCAGTGTGCCCCGGTGATGTGTTGGGCAGACTGCACCACCCTCTGGAAAGCCCTGCAGTTGCGGGCAGTGTAGTTGCCGTACCAGGCGTTGATACTGCCCGACAGCCTCCTGAGGTTGAAGATACGCTGTTGCGCCTTCTTCACCACACTGTCTGTGTGGGTGGACCATTTCAGATTGTCGATAATGTGTACTCTGAGTAGCTTAAAGCTTTTCACCTTCTCCACTGCGGTCCTGTAAAGGTGGATAGGGGCGTGCTCTTTCTGCAGTTTCCTGAAGTCCACGATCAGCTACTTCGTTTTGTTGACTGGTTATTTTCCTGGCACAACTCCGCCAAGGCCCTCACCTCCTCCCTGTAGGCTGTCTTGTTATTGTTGGTAATCAGGCCTCCAACTCTTGTGTCGTCTGCAAACTTGATGATTGAGTTGGAGGCATGCATGGCCACGCAGTCATGGGTGAACAAGGAGTATATGAGTAGGCTGAGCACGCACCCTTGTGGGGCCCCTGTGTAGAGGATCAGAGAAGTGGAGGTGTTGTTTCCTACCTTCACCACCTGGGCCCATCAGGAAGTCCAGGAGCTAGTTGCACTGGGCGGGATTCTCCGAGCTTAATGATGAGCTTGGAGGGTACTATGGTGTTGAATGCTGAGCTATAGTCAATGAACAGCATTTTTACATAGGTATTCCTCTTGTCCAGATGGGATAGGGCAGTGTGCAGTGCGATGGCGATTGCATCAACTGTGGATCTATTAAGGCGGTATGCAAATTGAAGTGGGTCTAGGGTGTCAGGTATGGTAGAGGTGATATGATCCTTAACTAGCCTCTCAAAGCACTTAGCACTTAGTGCTACCGGGCGATAGTCATTTAGTTCAGTTACCTTTGCGTTCTTGGTTACAGGGAGAGATTGAATATGTCTGTAAACACTCCAGCCAGCTGGTCTGAGCATGCTCTGAGGACGAGGCTAGGGATGCCGGCAGCCTTGCAAGGGTTAACATGTTTAAATGTCTTACTCACGTCGGCCATGGAGAACGAGAGCCCACAGTCCTTGGGAGCGGGCCAAGTCGGTGGCACTGAGTAATCCTCAAAGTGGGCGAAGAAGGTGTTTAGCTTTTCAGGGAGCAAGATGTCGGTGATCTATCTGTAGACCCTGCCACATATGTCTCGTGTCTGAGCCGTTGAATTGCGACTTCACTTTGTCTCTGTACTGATGCCTGTTTGATTGCCTTACGGAGGGAATAAATACACTGTTTGTATTCAACCATATTCCCAGTCACCTTGCTATGGTTAAATGGGGTGGTTTTGCGCGAATGCTGCCATCTATCCACGGTTTCTGATTTGGGTAGGTTTTAATAGTCACAGTGTAAACAGCATCTGCTATACACTTCCTGATGATCTCAGTTACCGTGTCAGTGTATACAGTACGTCGATGTTATTCTCAGACTACACAAGAATATCCCAGTCCGCGTGATCAAAACAATCTTGAAGCATGGATTTTGATTGGATTGGTCAGACCAGCGTTGAATAGACCTTAGCACGGGTACTTTGTGTTTTTGTTTCTGCTTATAGGAAGGGATGAGCAAAATGGAGTCATGATCTGATTTACCAAAGGGAGTGCGGGGGAGGGCCTTGTAGGCATCCCAGAAGTTGGAGTAGCAGTGATTGAGAGTTTTATTTAATCTTTATTTAACTAGTTAAGAACAAATTCTTATTTACAATGATGGCCTACATTGTTCTACAGGGTCAGCTATAGTGGTACGGCGCCCCTGGAGCAAATTAGGGATAAGTGCCTTGCTCAAGGGAACATTGACAGGTTTTTTACCTTGTCGGCTCAGGTATTCAAACCAGTGACCTTTTGGTTACTGGCCCAACGCTCTAACCGCTAGGCTACCTGCCGCCCTAACACAGTCAATGGGTTGATAGAACTTCGGTAGCGTTTTCCTCAAATTTGCTTTGTTAAAATCCCCAGCTACAATAAATGCGGCCTCAGGATATGTGGTTTCCAGTTTGCAAAAAGTCCAGTGTAGTTCCTTGAGGCTCGTCCTGGTGTCGGCTTGAGGGGAAATATAAACGACTGTGACTATAATCAAAGAGAATTATCTTGAGGTAATTCAGTCGGCATTTGATTGTGAGGTATTCTAGGTCGGGTGAACAAAAGAGTTTCTGTATGTTATCACAATCACACCATGAGAAGTTAATCCTGAAACATACACCACCACCTTTCTTTTTCCCAGTGAGTTATTTATTCCTGTCTGTGCAATGTACTGAGAACCCAGCTGGCTGTATTGACGGCACAGTATATCCAGAGAGACCCATGATTCTGTGAAACAGAGTATGTTACAGTCCCTGATGTCTCTCTGGAAGGAGATCCTCACCTGAGCCTGTCTACTTTATTGTCCAGATTAGCGAGTAATATACTCAGAAGGGGTGGATGGTGTACACGCCTCCTGAGTCAGACTAGAAGTCCACTCCAAATACCTCTTCTCCGCCGGCGGCATCTTGGAGCAGCCTCTGGGATAAGTTCAATTGCCCTGGGGGGTACGAACAAAGGATCCAATTCTGGAAAGTCGTGTTAATTCTGGTGAGTTACAGCCGCTCTGATATCTAAAAGTTATTTCCGGCTGTATGTAATAACTCAAAAAACATTCTGGGCTAATAATGTAAGAAATAACACACAAAAAAACGAAATACTGCAAAGTATTGGCGTCATATTTACACAGCCAAAAGCATTATTGTAGTCATATTAGCAACCCATGATAGTTGTTGCATCTTTAGATCTCCCCTTTTTCTAAATTTCTATTGGATATTTTCATCTCTGTCCACGAAACTGCTTGCATGTGCTGATATTTTAGAACAGTGTTTTCCCGCAAATTGCATTTTGGAACATTTGCGCATAGGCCTACCGCTGTGTGCACATTGTTGTGCTTAAAATGTGAACAAATAATAGTTTATCAATCTTTTAAGCTAAACATTCTGATCTGTTCCATCAGCCTTATTAATTGATACAGCGTATACCTCCACTACACCACTTTGATAAGGATTGTGAGGATTAAGAAGTGAGTATATGCAATGCCCACAAAAAGTGGGTATACAGTGTATACCTTCGTACAACCTCCACTACACCACTTTGCATTTTGGGACACCTCCTAAAACAGACAAGCCTTCCAGCTTTTTATCTAACAGTTTCAAGAAACAGTGATACAAGTAACTATGGAATCATCCAACTTGTCAACTTTAGTGGACCTGAAAGAATGACAAGGTGTTGTTCTGTTGTTATTTTTTCTGAGTTCATTCTCATAGTTAATGACATCATACGTGTCATAACAGTTCACTGGAACAGATCCTGGCAGCCCATATGTGTTGAAATGTATGGTATGTAAGGGACATCAGGCCAGATTATCTATTGAAATCCCCCGTGTGGGAACCTAATAATTTACATGATCTATTTCCATATTGTTGTGACATATTGTGAGCATGCCTGCATTCTACCTTACAGGATCTCAGAATCTGAGAATAAAATGAAAAGTTGATTGTTAAAAAGTTAACAGAAGAATGACTGCTGCTCACTGCCATTCACAAAGAGAGGGACGTCAAGGATGTAGTTAATAGAATTGATCTAACATAAAAATTCTCTGGGGGAACATTGTTGTGTTAGACATGTCTGCAGTGCAGTGCGTTGGTTACCAGGGCATTGTCATGGTGCGTAGGCAGGACCCGAGGGGCAGAGCTGAAGTAGAACAAACAAAACTACAAACAAGGAGAGGAAGCAACCACCAACTGATGTGCACTTTGCACAAACAATAACCCACACGCAGGTGGGAAACTCAACAACTTAAATAGGATCCCCAATTAGAGACAATCAGGGCAGCTGCCTTTAATTGGGGACCAACAAAAACCAAACATAGATCTGCCTAGACAACCCTACTGTCAAGCCCTGACAGTAACCTCCAGACACTGTAAAGATGCCTAGAGCCGGCACTGGAGGTACCGGGCTGGGGATCGGCACTGGAGGTACCGGGCTGGGGATCGGCACGGGAGGTACCGGGCTGGGGATCGGCACTGGAGGTACCGGGCTGGGGACCGGCACTGGAGGTACCGGGCTGGGGACCGGCACTGGAGGTACCGGGCTGGGGACCGGCATCGGAACCCTGGTGCAAGGAGCCGGCACTGGAGGTACCGGGCTGGGGACCGGTACTGGAGGTACCGGGCTGGGGATCGACACCGGAAGTTCCAGGCTTGGGACTGGCACTGGGAGATCCGGGCTGAGCCTTACCACCTCCACCTTCCACACATCCCTGGCTGGGAGGTCTCAGCGCCAGCCACCACCTTTGCCTGTTTCTCCAGGGGCTGGTCGTAAAACCCCATCTTCCCTTGTTAGAGGTTGCAGTGTCTTTCCTTCTTCCTCCCTCCTCAGCCGATCCTGGCTCTGCAGGGGCTCATCCCAGAGCCCCCACGAGTTGGGAGACAGGAGCACCTCGTCGTCCTCATCCGACGCCTCTACGTACTCCTGCTCCCATGGCTGTAGGGGCTCCTCCATGAGCCCCCACGAGTGTTGCGGCAGGAGCTCTACCTCATGGCCCTCCCACAGCCCCCATAGAACCCCCCCCAAATAAAAAAACTGTATGGGGTTCTTCTGGGCTTTTCATGAGGCCTGCCCTTTGGTTCGCCGACGTGGAGCCAGCCAGCGTCGCCACTGCCCTGGATCCGATCCAGAGCTAGACAGTGGAGGTACTCCTCCTCGAAGACAAGCTCCTTACCTCCGAGGAGTTCCGCCACTGTCCAGCTCTGCGTGGTCCTGTGGTGATGGATCTTTCTGTCATGCTGCGTAGGCAGGACCCGAGGCGCAGAGCTGAAGTACACAAACAAAACAACAAACAAGGAGAGAATGAAACCACAAACTGATGTGCCTTTGCACAAACAATAACCCACACGCAGGTGGGAAACTCAACAACTTAAATAGGATCCCCAATTAGAGACAACGCAGAGCAGCTGCCTCTAATTGGGGACCAACAAAAACCAAACACAAAGCCGCTTAGACAACCCTACTGTCAAGCCCTGACAGTAACGATGCCTAGAGACCATAAAGTTGCCTAGAGACCTTACTCTAGTCAGGACATGACAGGCATTGCATTCTACACAACAATGTACCATAAATAACAAGCACAGGTATACCTGGGCAAAATCTAAACTAATGGACATAATCAAACATAATTATGAACAGGGTTGTCAACAATGTAGCGGTTATGATATGAAGGTTTGGCATCGCCTGGTCACAGACAGCTGGTGTGTTGTGCATTGAAGTCCAGAAGCGAAGGGAAAAGGTGAGAGGAGGAGAGTGTGTAGATGCGAGAAGGAATACAACAAGCTATTTGTATGTGGCTATTATAGTGAACTGTTTGCGTGTGATCAGGGGTGTATTCATTTCGCCGATTCTGTTTAAAAACCTTTCTTAAACAGAAGCAAACGGAAATAAACGGAGATAAACATACCTGAATTTTTCCAATAGAAACTCTCATTCGCAACTGTTGGACTAATTATTACACCCTAGTTCAGCTAGATGCAGGCAAGTGTGTCCAAGGCGGTAACCTACGTTGTAAACTTTCATTCATAGGCTAGGTTGTATCAACCTCATGATGGGTATATTCAAGTATCATGTAGAAGCCTAAACCTGTCGATGTTACATTGAACTGGGTGAATAGAATATGAATGACAGTCATAAAATACGCTGTAATAGAAATAAGGCCATGTTCATTAAAAAAAAGATCTTCCTTCAATTTATCTTAAACGGCACCGACCGCTACTGATTTCATTTTATTTCCAGTCAATTCAGAATGTTAACCAAATTCCACTTTTCCTAATTGAAAAGCTTTGAAGATAATTGTAATGTCAGTGTATTTCCTGAAATGACTAGAATTGAAATAGAATTGACCCCAACACTGATTATGTGAGGGCTTGGTTGTGGTAAGGACTCTTACTCCCACCTAGGGGAGGAGAGAGGCACACAACCAAGTTCTCACATACTAACTAGGGAGATTATCATCCCCAATCAGAGACAGCTGTCTAGCGTTGTCTCTGATTGGGGATAGTATTTAATCCCCACACAAATCCACCTGTGTGTGGATCATTGTTCGTGTCTGCCTTGGGTGTACAGCACGTGAGTTACTTTGCCTTGTTAGTGTTTTGTAGTTTAGTTTAGTTAATTTAAGTCATCTCCTTTTCTGTTATTTTGTGCCTCGAGAATACATCTCCAAAATAAAAAGGAATGACGCTCCACCAGCGCTCTGTTTATCGTCCCATTACTCCGCATCGTGACAGAATGATCCACCACCCTGGGACGCAACGGGGGATTACATTAGGAGATATCCTCCTCGGTATGGGGAAAATTACCGAGGAGGAACACTCTTACTATCGCTCGGTGGAGGAAGGCTGGGGTCCGGAGCAGCCGAGGCGCCGGAGACGGAGGACACGTCTCCGGGCTAGAGTTGAGGACCAGCCTGGAGCCCAGAAAACCCCTCAAACTGATTTTGGGGGGGGGCTATGGGGGTGGTCGGGGATCGAGGGAGAAGAGCCCCGACCACTGCACTCGTGGGGGTTCCAGGAGGAGCCCCTACAGCCATGGGAGCAGGAGTACAGAGAGGAGTCGGAGGAAGACGACGACGATGTGCTTCTGTTCCCTCACTCGTGGGGGTTCCCGGAAGAACCCTCACAGGATGGGGATTGGCGGTGGAGTAGGCACGACAGGGACAGTCGTGCTCCAGCGCCAGTTCCCAGTCCGGTGCCTCCAGCGCCGGTCCAGAGTCGGAGGAGGAGGAGACCGACTCTGCGCACCTAACCATCGGTGCGCAACACTAGCACGGTGCGTCCCGTACCAGCTAAACGCACCAACCCAACGGTGCGTTTCCCCAGCCCGGTACGGCCCGCGCCTGCTCCACGCACCAGCCCTATGGTGCGTGTCTCCAGCCCGGTGCGACCCGTGCCAGCTAGACGCACCAGCCCAACGGTGCGTTTTCCCAGCCCGGCACGGCCCGCGCCTGCTCCGCGCACCAGCCCAACGGTGCGTGTCTCCAGCCCGGTGCGACCCGTGCCAGCTAAACGCACCAACCCAACGGTGCGTTTCCCCAGCCCGGTACGGCCCGTGCCTGCGCCTCGCAGCAGACCAGTGGTGCGCTCACCCAGTCCAGTATGCCCCGTGCCCATTCCCCACACGGAGCCTACAGCGAGGGTCGACAGCGCAGCTCTGTGGTTGGAGACCATCTCTGCGTCGGTGCCCAGGGTGGGCACGACGTTCAGCCCCGCTGTGGAGCAGGAGCTCCATAGCGCGTCGGTGCCCAGTCTGGGGCCGACAGCCAGTCCAACTAAAGGGCTGGAAACCCTCTCTGCGTCGGTGCCCAGGGTGGGCACGACGTTCAGCCCCGCTGTGGAGCAGGAGCTCCATAGCGTGTCGGTGCCCAGTCTGGGGCCGACAGCCAGCCCAACCACAGGGCTGGAAACCATCTCTGCGTCGGTACCCAGGGTGGGCACGACGTTCAGCCCCGCTGTGGAGCAGGAGCTCCATAGCGTGTCGGTGCCCAGTCTGGGGCCGACAGCCAGCCCCACCAGAGGGCTGGAAACCATCTCTGCGTCGGTGCCCAGGGTGGGCACGACGTTCAGTCCCGCTGTGGAGCAGGAGCTCCATAGCGTGGCGGCGCCCAGTCTGGGACAGACAGCCAGACCAACAGCAGGGCTGAAAACCACCTCTCCGTCGGTGCCCAGGGTGGGCACAACGTTCAGCCCATTCCCCACACGGAGCCTACAGCGAGGGTCGACAGCGCAGCTCTGTGGTTGGAGACCATCTCTGCGTCGGTGCCCAGGGTGGGCACGACGTTCAGCCCCGCTGTGGAGCAGGAGCTCCATAGCGCGTCGGTGCCCAGTCTGGGGCCGACAGCCAGCCCCACCAGAGGGCTGGAAACCATCTCTGCGTCGGTGCCCAGGGTGGGCACAACGTTCAGCCCCGCTGTGGAGCAGGAGCTCCATAGCGCGTCGGTGCCCAGTCTGGGGCCGACAGCCAGCCCCACCAGAGGGCTGGAAACCATCTCTACGTCGGTGCCCAGGGTGGGCACAACGTTCAGCCCCGCTGTGGAGCAGGAGCTCCATAGCGTGTCGGTGCCCAGTCTGGGGCCGACAGCCAGCCCCACCAGAGGGCTGGAAACCATCTCTGCGTCGGTGCCCAGGGTGGGCACGACGTTCAGTCCCGCTGTGGAGCAGGAGCTCCATAGCGTGGCGGCGCCCAGTCTGGGACAGACAGCCAGACCAACAGCAGGGCTGAAAACCACCTCTCCGTCGGTGCCCAGGGTGGGCACGGCATCCAGCCTGAGGTCTCCGGTGAAGGTCAGCAGCCCGAGACCTCCGGTGAAGGTCAGCAGCCCGAGGCCTCCTGTGACGGTCAGCAGCCTGAGACCTCCGGAGAAGGTCAGCAGCCCGAGGCCTCCTGTGAAGGTCAGCACCCCGAGGCCTCCGGTGAAGGTCAGCAGCCCGAGACCTCCGGAGAAGGTCAGCAGCCCGAGACCTCCGGAGAAGGTCAGCAGCCCGAGACCTCCGGAGAAGGTCAGCAGCCCGAGACCTCCGGAGAAGGTCAGCAGCCCGAGGCCTTCTGTGAAGGTCAGCAGCCCGAGGGTCCCGGTGAAGGTCAGCAGCCCGAAAACCCCGGCGATGGTCAGCAGCCCGAGACCCCCGGCTATGGTCAGCAGCCCGAGACCCCCGGCTATGGTCAGCAGCCCGAGACCCCCGGCGAAGGTCAGCAGCCCGAGACCTCCGGGGAAGGTCAGCAGCCCGAGACCTCCGGGGAAGGTCAGCAGCCCGAGACCTCCGGGGAAGGTCAGCAGCCCGAGACCTCCGGGGAGGGTCAGCAGCCCGAGACCTCAGGTGAAGGTGAGCAGCCCTGAACCTCCACCAGAGCCACATCCGGGTCCAACAGTCTGCTCAGCTACAGCGCCAGAGCGGTCCGCTCCACCGGTGCCCAGTCCGGGCCGGTCGTCTGCGTCGCTCCAGTGCCGGAGCAGTCCGCTCTACCGGTGCCCAATCCGGGGCCGGTCATCTGTGTCGCTCCAGTGCCGGAGCAGTCCGCTCCACCGGTGCCCAGTCCGGGGCCGGTCATCGATGTCGCTCCAGTGAGGGAGCATTCCGCTCCACCGGTGCCCAGTCCGGGGCCGGTCGTCTACGTCGCTCCAGTAACGGAGCAGTCCATTCCACCGGTGCCCAGTCCGGGGCCGGCCGTCTGTGTCGCTCCAGTGCCGGAGCAGTCCGCTCCACCGGTGCCCAGTCCGGGGCCGGTCGTCTACGTCGATCCAGTGCCGGAGCAGTCCGCTCCACCGGTGCCCAGTCCGGGGCCGGTCGTCGGCGTTGCTCTAGTGCCGGAGCAGTCCGCTCCACCGGTGCCCAGTCCGGGGCCGGTCGTCTACGTCGCTCCAGGGAAGGAGCAGTCCGCTCCACCGGTGCCCAGTCCGGGGCCGGTTGTCAGCCCCTCTCCAGGGTCGAGGGCTCCCACACCAGGGTCCAGACAGGACTTGGTGGAAGGCGGGAGTACTGAGGGGGGAACCATCGCGCCGGGGTCCGGACCGGACCGGGCGTGCAACGGAGAGGTAGGAGAGAAGCTACTCTCACAGCCTATGCCACGCCCGGAACCGGAGCCCCCACCAGCAACCACCTCAGTACCCCGCCATGTCCCCCCTAGAGTTTAGGACATTTTTTCTTTCAGGAGAGGGGGGATTTTTTTTGTGTGCGATCGGGAGTCCGCACCTTAGGGGGGGGTACTGTGAGGGCTTGGTTGTGGTAAGGCCTCTTACTCCCACCTAGGGGAGGAGAGAGGCACACAACCAAGTTCTCACATACTAACTAGGGAGATTATCATCCCCAATCAGAGACAGCTGTCTAGCGTTGTCTCTGATTGGGGATAGTATTTAATCCCCACACAAATCCACCTGTGTGTGGATCATTGTTCGTGTCTGCCTTGGGTGTACAGCACGTGAGTTACTTTGCCTTGTTAGTGTTTTGTAGTTTAGTTTAGTTAATTTAAGTCATCTCCTTTTCTGTTATTTTGTGCCTCGAGAATACATCTCCAAAATAAAAAGGAATGACGCTCCACCAGCGCTCTGTTTATCGTCCCATTACTCCGCATCGTGACAGATTATGTATTATTATTCGAAACCTCAGTCATAAAATATTTATTTACAGTAGGCCTGTGTTCCTATATCTACTATGTGACCTCAATAAATAGACGTGAAATATATTCTGTAACAAAAATGACTGCATCAAATCTTCAAAGCAACATGACTGCCATTGGAAACAATGCAATCCATCAGGACATCTCCTATGGGTCAACCCCAATGAGTTACTCACTGTCCAGTCCACCTTCACCTTCTCAGTCAACTTAGAATATGTACCGTAAGAAAAACAAGTGTAATCCATTGGCACATTCCCAACGACTGGCTCTCTGACCTCTCTGGAGTTGCTCAAGGCTTTCAAAACACACAACTGACAGTTGTCTGGCATGCACTATCTGCTGGTTAACTGGGGTCTATAGGAGTCTAGCATTTCATTATGAGAGACCCACAGTAGTGAGCACTAAGCAGAAGCATCATTGCCTATGGTCTGGGTACATCAAATACAGTGGGGAGAACAAGTATTTGATACACTGCCGATTTTGCAGGTTTTCCTACTTACAAAGCATGTAGAGGTCTGTAATTTTATCATAGGTACACTTCAACTGTGAGAGACGGAATCTAAAACGAAAATCACATAGTATGATTTTTAAATAATTAATTTGCATTTTATTGCATGACATAAGTATTTGATCACCTACCAACCAGTAAGAATTCCGTCTCTCACAGACCTGTTAGTTTTTCTTTAAGAAGCCCTCCTGTTCTCCACTCATTACCTGTATTAACTGCACGTGTTTGAACTCGTTACCTGTATAAAAGACACCTGTCCACACACTCAATCAAACAGACTCCAACCTCTCCACAATGGCCAAGACCAGAGAGCTGTGTAAGGACATCAGGGATAAAATTGTAGACATGCACAAGGCTGGGATGGGCTACAGGACAATAGGCAAGCAGCTTGGTGAGAAGGCAACAACTGTTGGCGCAATTATTGAAAAAAGTTCAAGATGACGGTCAATCTCCATCGGTCTGGGGCACCATGCAAGATCTCACCTCGTGGGGCATCAATGATCATGAGGAAGGTGAGGGATCAGCCCAGAACTACACGGCAGGACCTGGTCAATGACCCTTCAGAGAGCTGGGACCACAGTCTCAAAGAAAACCATTAGTAACACACTACGCCGTCATGGATTAAAATCCTGCAGCGCACGCAAGGTCCCCCTGCTCAAGCCAGCGCATGTCCAGGCCCGTCTGAAGTTTGCAAATGACCATCTGGATGATCCAGAGGAGGAATGGGAGAAGGTCATGTGGTCTGATTAGACCAAAAAGCTCTATTTTTTGTCTCAACTCCACTCGCCGTGTTTGGAGGAAGAAGAAGGATGAGTACAACCCCAAGAACACCATCCCAACCGTGAAGCATTGAGGTGGAAACATCATTCTTTGGGGATGCTTTTCTGCAAAGGGGACAGGACGACTGCACCGTACTGAGGGGAGGATGGATGGAGCCATGTATCGCGAGATCTTGGCCAACAACCTCCTTCCCTCAGTAAGAGTATTGAAGATGGGTCGTGGCTGGGTCTTCCAGCATGACAACGACCCGAAACACACAGCCAGGGCAACTAAGGAGTGGCTGCGTAAGAAGCATCTCAAGGTCCTGGAGTGGCCTAGCCAGTCTCCAGACCTGAACCCAATAGAAAATCTTTGGAGGGAGCTGAAAGTCCGTATTGCCCAGCGACAGCCCCGAAACCTGAAGGATCTGGATGGAGGAGTGGGCCAAAATCCCTGCTGCAGTGTGTGCAAACCTGATCAGAACTACAGGAAACGTATGATCTCTGTAATTGCAAACAAAGGTTTCTGTACCAAATATTAAGTTCTGCTTTTCTGATGTATCAAATACTTATGTCATGCAATAAAATGCAAATGAATTACTTAAAAATCATACAATGTGATTTTCTGGATTTTTGTTTTAGATTCCGTCACTCACAGTTGAAGAGTACCTATGATAAAAATTACAGACTTCTACATGCTTTGTAAGTGGGAAAACCTGCAAAATCGGCAGTGTATCAAATACTTGTTCTCCCCACTGTACATTATTTTGTAAATACAGTATATACAATGCCAATCAAAAGTTTGGACACACCTATTCAAGGTTTTTCTTTATTTTTACTATTTTCTACATTGTAGAATAATAGAGAAGACATCAACACTATTAAATAACACATATGGAATCATGTAGTAACCAAAAAAGTGTTAAATAAAAATATATTTGAGATTCTTCAAAATAGCCACCTTTTGCCTTGATGACAGCGTTGCACACTCTTGGCATTATCTCAACCAGCTTCATGAGGTAGTCACCTGGAATGCATTTCGATTAACTGGTGTGCCTTGTTAAATGTTAATTCGTGGAATTTCTTTCCTTCTTAATGTGCTTGAGCCAAACAGTTGTGTTGTGACAAGGTAGGTGTAGTATACAGAAGATAGCCCTATTTGGTAAAAGACCAAGTCCATATTATGATGAGAACAGCCCAAATAAGCAAAGAGAAACGACAGTCCATCACTACTTTCAGTCAATACGGAAAATGTCAAGAAGTCGCAAAACACCATCAAGCGCTATGATGAACCTGGCTCTCATGAGGACTGCCACAGGAAAGGAAGACCCAGAGTTACCTCTGCTGCAGAGGATAAGTTCATTAGAGTTACCAGTCTCAGAAATTGTAGCCCAAATAAATGTTTCACAGAGTTCAAGTAACAGACAAATTTCAACATCAACTGTTCAGAGGAGACTGCGTGAATCAGGCCTTCATGGTAGAATTGCTGCAAAGAAATCACTACTAAAGGACACCAATAAAAAGAAGAGACTTGCTTGGGTGTCTTTGTTAGACACAGAGTAGGTTAACTTTTTTGGTTACTATATGATTCCATATGATTCCATATGAGTTATTTCATAGTTATGATGTCTTCACTGTTATTCTACAATGTATGAAATAGTAAAAATTATTTTCTTTTTCAACAGGACAATGACCCAACACACCTCCAGGCTGTGTAAGGGCTATTTGACCAAGAAGGAGAGTGATGGAGTGCTGCATCAGATGACCTGGACTCCACAATCATCCGACCTCACCCAATTGAGATGGTTTGTGATGAGTTGGACCGCAGTGTGAAGGAAAATCAGTCAACAAGTGCTCAGCATATGTGGGAACTCCTTCAAGACTGTTGGAAAAGCATTCCAGGTGAAGCTGGTTGAAAGAATGCCAGGAGTGTTCAAAGCTGTCATCAAGGCAAAGGGTGGCTACTTTGAAGAATCTAAGTAAAAACTAAAGAATAGTAGTAGTACAAATATAGTAAAAATAAAGAAAAACGCTTGAATGAGTAGGTGTGTCCAAACCTTTGACTGGTACTGTAAATGTATTATATATATATATATATATATATATATATAGCTCCTCTCCCTTCAGCTCCTCTCAACCCCTCCCATTTATCTCTGAACACCATCCACTTTTGATTTCTATTTGCCATATATTTTTCAACTGTAATGTTTCACAAAAGTTCTGAACCTTTCAATTATCATAGTTTCTACAGATTGTAAATTAAAGATACAAATTTTTGCTAAGAGTATTACTATATTATTGATCGATTGTCTAAGACTTTTTAAATCACCCAGCAGTACTATTTGCGCCAGGTAAATGCAGTGGTGTAAAGTACTTAAGAAAAAATACTTTAAAGTACTACTCAAGTTGTTTTTTGGGGTATCTGTACTTTACTTTATATTTTTGACAACTTTTACTTTTACTCCACTACATTACTACTATCAATATAACGCATTGTCATCCCTACTGCCTTTGATCTGGCGGACTCCCTAAACACAAACACTGTGTTTATAAATTATGTCTGAGTGTTGGAGTGTGCCCCTGGATGACCGTAAATAAAATAAAAATAAAATCATGTCACCTGGTTTGCTTAATATAAGAAATTTTATGTATAGTTTTTACTTTTTACTTTTACTGAAGTATGACAATTTAGTAGTTTTTCCACCACTGTACTTAAGTACATTTAAAACCAGATACTTTTAGACTTTTTACTTTTACTTGAGTCATTTTCTATTAAGGTATCTTTACTTTTACTCAAGTATGAAAACTGAGTACTTTTTCCATCACTGGGTAAATGTTACAATTCTTCAGCCAATATCAGGGTTATAATGTAAGTATAGCAACAATTCTTTCCACTGACCCTCTATGGAGACTCAGTTATTCACTTCCCCCTTGTGGCTATCCATAGACAGTGCAGCCAAGGCTTGGATGCCCGATATCCTCTGCTTAGTGACAAGGCAGTGATGAGATGAGACTCAGAATGTGACACATTAATTCAGTTTTTTGTTGAATTCTTGTTCTTTGAATACTTAGTTGTGGCCATATTCTCCGAAAATAAATAGTTTCCTCTGTTAGTACAACATTGCAACTTCTAACAGTTTTGCTTTTCCAGAGTGCCACATAACCACTCACAGACTCATGCACACTTACAGACACACACACACACACACACACACACACACACACACACACACACACACACACACACACACACTCAATCACAGTAATAAAAATAACCAATGGCCCAGGGCTGGATCAATGATGAGTCAGTCAGAACATCCACAGCTTAACCCTGAAACTCAGCAGATAGGAATGGAATCTGGGCCTATTTGCTCATATAAATCTCGCCATCAACACTCACAGCTTGTCTCCATTACAGCCCTCTGTAGCCGCACAGCATCATGTCTTGTATGACCCACACGTACTAGACACACTCATTCAATCATATTCTTCAAAGGGCTATATCGGTAAAGACAAAAGATCAAGGACAAAAAAAAGTATCAAAGGAGTTATTTGTGAAGTTCCTCAGCACTTATACCAGTTCCAACAAACGTATTGAGTGGGTCTCACTCAGTCCAGTACTGAGATCTCTGGTGTGATTGAAGCCAGATGAGCTTGTCAAATGAATCTCCTAGGATTCTGAATGAACTAACGACACCTGTTGGTCAAACTGGAATGTAGCAACTAACCACAAAAAGCATACTACTGCTTTTATTTTTGAGGTTATAGGGTCAGGGTTGAAAAAGCTACCAAAATGTCGACCACAATATATGTGCAGAGGTAAAATTGTGCATTGTTTTTTGTTTTTTTTATGTATTGCTTGTGGCCAGCAAGCATCAGTAAGTGTGCCCTGTGAAAAGCGACTGAAAAAGTGTTTCATTCACTGAGTTGCTGCTTGCTTTCCTGCTTGTTTTTGCATTGAAAAAATTGACGGTTCTGAGATTCCCTTAAAGTTACAGCGTCAATTTCAGAGTAACCAGCTTTTATTGCAATTTCAGGTAAAAACTGGAACAAGAATCTAATAAAAGGAAAATGCCTATACATTTCAGCTGTTTCAAAAACATTGCTCTGCTAATAAGAATTTAACTGTAGGAGCATTTGGCTCAACAAAACAATTCTGTTTACTTCCGACGGCTAGGAGGGTGGTGACTCTCGTGAAAGGCTCGCCCGCGAACTCCGGAGGAGGCGTAGGAGACGTGACAAGTTCGCAACTTTACAATACAATAAAAGGTCTAGCCGAAGGTATGTTCTCAAAACCTCTAGAGAATCTCTTGTAGTGAAAATACAGTCTAATACTGTTATGGTAATTCCTGCAACATTTGCAAAAAAGAACCGCTTCTGCTTGACCAAATAAAGCTCTAGTGCGGAGGTGGCGTCAGCCAGACAGATTATTCACAACACAACACCAGCTGCCTGACCAATTACCCAGCTGTTTGTCAGTCATGTCCCTAATCACTGTTATGGATAAGAGCATCTGCTAAATTACTATAATGATCCTTCTGTTCATGCAGCTTGGGAGAAAAGTGATGTAGCAAAAGTATTATTATCCCTTTGGAATAACACACACTCACGCATAATGCCAGGAGGTCAACCATGATCCCCTTGTACAAATCTAACACTGTACTGCAGGTAACTTCTATAACAAACCTGAAACACCATTACTAACTTTACATAGGCAATGACAACTCCTCTCCATCACACACATCAGACTGTTTCAGGCATTCTTCTCTCATTCGTTCAACTCCATGCCGGTTCTCTTGGTGACATCGTACCATATCTTTGGGAGACAGCAGACATTGATGTTAATTTAAGGTCAATCTCAGCTAACACTGACCCAGTCAAGGGTGTATGCCCAATAACCTAGCATGTTTGCTCTGACTGTAGCATGACCTTAGTGTGCTTGAATATACCCTATTCTCCGTCACAGCATTACAGCCTTTAGCAGAAATATAAAATATAAAACAATAATACTGAAGCTTAGAGTCTATATTCAGAAATCATTATGAGTGAGTTGACTGGGTTTATTCTGGCTTTCATTACTTGTCTGTCAGAGGTAAGAGGGGTCTGATTTATTTGGGCTCATTTTGCAGACAACACAAGTCCTTAATAATTTATTTTGTGTTCATTTTCATCATCAATATCCTATCACCTTCGGGCATCTGGTATTGCATCGTTATACCAGATGACAAAGCAAAAACAGGTTTAGAAATTGTTGCTGATTTACTAACATCTTGCAGAAAAAGTCTTAAAAGGTATTAGAAATACAATAAAACACAATAATGTTAAAGTAAAGATCCCTGCCAACTAATATCACTAATATCAACATTTATATTTAG
Organism: Thymallus thymallus; assembly: GCA_023634145.1. NCBI lineage: Eukaryota > Metazoa > Chordata > Actinopteri > Salmoniformes > Salmonidae > Thymallus > Thymallus thymallus. The sequence continues at coordinate 14,012,638 of CM042413.1, forward strand.
TTTTGCAGAAATTATTTGCCTTCTGTAAGAAATATTGCCTAGTGTCTTTGTCATTCTGTTACCAAAAACCCAGATACAGTATCTTTAATATATTTTCAAATGTCTCTCCCTCATGAGGAGGGAGGATAATGAAAGTTCACAGAAGTAACAATTAAAGTTAGCAATTTGGTTTATGACTTATTAAGTGATTAAAACATATAATTATGTTACCAAATTGGCAAGTAGTATGGCGCTGCGGCTCTGAGTATTGTTTCTTCATCCTACAGTATGTCATGTATTGTCAGTGAATTTGGTGATTTATTTTTTTCCCCTGTTCAGAGAAATGAGTCATTGAAGTTGTTAGGTTTATGTTTTTTATTTTACCTTTATTTAACTAGGCAAGTCAGTTAAGAACAAATTCTTATTTACAATGACTGCCTACCCCGGCCAAACCTGGACAACGCTGGGCCAATTGTGCGCCACCCTAGGGGACTCCCAGTCACGGCCGGATGTGATAGAGCCTGAATTCGAACCAGGTACTGTAGTGACACCTCTTACACTGAGATGCAGTGCCTTAGACAGCTGCGCCACTGCGTCCCATCCTATATCCTGATATTACCAGGTTCTGACTACTAGAAGGGAGCCTCAATCTGGAAAAAACTACCGTAATTGTTGACTATATTAGTTAGTATAATCAAATCACCTGCAGTCATAGCAATTAAAGAACTCCATAAGCCTAGGTATAGTTATTATAACATTGGTTAGCCAAATGCTACAGTGGGTAATACTAGTCCCAAATGTTGCGTATCGCGTTCAGCCAATCAGACCAGCTCACTGGGCTGGTGCAGGCTTTCAACAGGTAAGGGAAGGGAAGATAGCTAGAGGTTATAAAAACTGTCAAACTGTCTGCGACTTTGTCCCATCTCTTTCTCTCGTGATGTAAGTCTTCTTTTCCCTCTAGGCCTAATGCTCTATCCAGGATCATGGGGAAACTGGTGTTGAAGAACAAAAAGGCCTGGTTTGTCGTCACCCATAAACTGCTGCTGCTCCAATACAAGTATGAGGTGAGACGGTGAAGTGACATTCATTCTGCACTATGCGTCTATTCAATCTATCATTGTTGTAATAGAATAAGCCTCTGTTATGGCCTTACTTCTATTACAGCATATTGGATTACTCTCATTCATATTCCATTCACCTGTTCAATGTAACAGCGATACATTTAGGCTACTACATGATACTCAACTTTTCCCTATACCCATCATGAGGTTGCTACAACCTAGCCTATGAATGACATTTTACACACATGTAACCCTTTCACCACAGACTCAGATTAAATATGGTGAAATTTGTATGATGCTCTCGCTAGGGAAAAAACTACCAGAGGCCCCGGGGGTACTACAGATAGAATGTATTCAAATAAATGATACACAGTATACATTATACAATCACAGTACATGACATTACATTAAAACAATAAATCCTAAGAGTGCACTCTTTTTTAACTTGGCGCGCTTCGTTGGAGCTCAACCCCTCCCCAAAAGAAATCCACTTTTACTCACAGTCTCGAATTCAACCAACCGTTGCTTTGTGCATAATCCAATGTGTGCTCCTCAGGCAGTGAAATGTCCCGCGCTCCGGATCTTCCTCAGTGCTGCATCTTCTATTAGGCCTACTTGTGACGAAAACCGATCCACACCGGCTCCCGTGTTGTCACTCCTCCATTCCTCTGGCTTATCGGTCGACTTTGCGAACTAACTAATCATTAAATAATAAACAACTTTATATAGAAAACCAACTAGCAATTTCGCCTGTAATGGTCCGTCTCGTACAGTGCATTAGCATCTTCCGTGCTAGCTCATCTTTCTAAAGTCGGCGAGATCTTGACAGAACCCGCACCAATCACTTTTACCAGTTAACAGTAATTGACGAACACGTAAGTTGTACAATCAAATTGTGAACTACACGTTTTTCCTTCATAAAACATTGCCTTGAAATATATTTATCTGAACTACTATTTATCTGACCGTCCTTCTCCTCACTTCTTCCCCATTTTCCCGCTCCTCAGTCTCACGCGACTCCCCAAACCTCTCAAAACATCTGATTGGCTACATGAATAGTTCACAAAGTGATCATGCACTTCACAAATGCACAAAAAGAAAACTATACAAAGACAGTACATTGATAACCAAAACCCTGTCTTATCTTGAAACTTTTACAAATGTAATTAAAATGAAGTGTACATTGCAATAATAATATTACGCATTGCAATAATAATATTGCAATAATAATATTACGCTCTTGCCTGCATATAGCTGATAATATCCCTCTGAGCAGGGTGTTTCAGTAGGCTGAACTAGATAGCTGCATTTGCTAGCTAAGTAAGTGAAACTGAAAGTGAAAAAATTGACAGTCTCTCTATTTCTCTCACTTCTCCTTCATTTTGGAAGAAATTAATATGTGTAGGACGCAGAGAAGGATGTGTGTTCAGTGTTGTTTCTTAGATCTGGGAATTGCCAGGTACCTCACAATATGATATTATTATGATACTTAGGTGCCAATACGATATGTATTGCGATTCTCATGATTCTATATGTATTGCGATTCGATGTTCCAAACATTGCTCACCGGGACAAGAGATAGCATTATCATAATCAAACCCATAAAACATAATACTTCTTGTTATACACTACAGTACATTAATTAACATAATGTTGTCTGTGAGAGTGAAGTTTTATATATAATTCAAATCATTACAACTTAATTCATCTTCTTGGGCCGGGACAATACCAGTATCGAAATACTCGTTAGTGTCTTTCAAGGAAACAAAACAGGAAGCGGATTTGACTTCTTTAGGAAAACAGCCCTAATGTTGTAAACAAACACCAATATGTTGTCATCCAGAGTCACATTTATTTATTTCCCAAGCTATAGCACACAATGTTTTACATAAAGCAGGTTTTTAAAGTCCCAATGAGTTTGATCTGATTCGTGTTTTCATTTATGCCATTGAAAAGATATTGCGATACTGGTGTGGACGACACCAGTATCGCAATATAAGGTCCTATAAACTTCCCATTGGCAGTTAAGAAAGCATGATATAGTAGTGTTGTCTTTATTGAACACACCGTGTAAACATTCACAGTGCAGGGTGGGAAAAGTATGTGAATCCTTGGATTTAATAAATGGTTGACCCTCCTTTGGCAGCAAAAACCTTGTTTTCTGTAGTTGCGGGTCAGACCTGCACAACAGTCAGGAGGGATTTTGGACCATTCCTCTTTACAAAAAAGTTTCAGTTCAGCATTCTGTTGATTTACTTCTGTGTTTTGTGTGTTTGTCCTGTTGCATCACCCATCTTCTGTTGAGTTTCAATTGGCAGACAGATCTTTCTACATTCTCCTGCAAAATGTCTTGATAAACTTGGGAATAAATTTTTCCGTCAACGATAACAAGCTGTCCAGGTCCAAAGCATGATGCTCCCTCCACCATACTTTACAGTTGGGATGAGGTTTTGATATTGGTGTGCTGTGCCTTTTTTTCTCCACACATAGTGTTGTGTGTTCCTTCCAAACATAATATTTTGCCTGTAGCCTTGTGGAACGTCCAGGTGCCCTTTTGCGAACTTCAGACGTGCAGTAATGTTTTTTTGGGACAGCAGTGGCTTCTTCCGTGTTGTCCTCCCATGAACACCATTCTTGTTTTAGTGTTTTACATATTGTAGACTCGTCAACGGAGATGTTAGCATCCTAGGGAGAGTAGCAACAGTGCTGAACTTTCTCCATTTATAGACAATTTGTCTAACCATGGACTGATGAACATAAAGGCTATACTTGTAACTCTTTCCAGCTTTATGCAGGTCAACAATTCTTAATCTTAGGTCTTCTGAGATCTCTTTTGTTCGAGGCATGGTTCACATCAGGCAATGCTTCTTGTGAATAGCAAACTCAAATTTTATAGGGCATGGCAACTCTAACCAACATCTTCAATCTTGTATCATTGATTGGACTCCAGGTTAGCTGACTCCTGACTCCAATTAGCTTTCGGAGAAGTCATTAGCCTAGGGGTTCAGATACTTTTTCCAACCTACAGTACACTGTGAATGTTTAAATGATTTATTCAATATAGACAAGAAAAATACAATAATTTGTGTGTTATTAGTTTAAGCACACTGTGTTTGTCTATTGTTGTGACTTAGATGAAGATCAGATCAAATTCTATAACCAATTTATGCAGAAATCCAGGTAATTCCAAAGGGTTCACATACTTTTTCTTGCCACTGTAGGTCTCTCCATGAGTGGAAGATGGACATTTAAGCTTATCAACACTCTCTTTATTTTACTGACTTGATGACCAGTAAAATAATGATTGATCCATTCATCCTTCCATCCCTCCATGGAATAATTAAAAATTGATATTTTGTCATGCTGGACATTCAAAATGTGAAATATGAGTAGGTATTGTGATTTGAGTCATGCTTCTTCAGTAGTGGACTAGAAAGACAACTAGCACTTGAATGTTGTAAAGAAATACTGTGTGTAAATACTGGAGTGATGTATGAATGTTGATACAAATATTCATAGACAATTTGTTTATAGGCTGCAAGTACATTGAAATTAAGTTATTTGATGTGAGGCAGTGAGGTGAGAGGTCACACAAAGTTTATATGGTAAATATTTATATCCCTTTTGCGGTTCATCACGTAAGCAAAAAGGAATGTGTTCTATTATCTATGTTAATTTACATTAATGCAAATTGTCCACCGATATTCATGTCATTTCTCGACCCTTTTGGCTGTATGAAAGTTTATTTCCCCTCAGGCACACACATTTGTTCTTTGTTAATACGAAAGTAATTTGTGTAGAATGTACTTTTCCACACCCATTCACCACATCTCTTTACAATGTTTATGCATATTCGGTGGCCTAATTTGCCTCCAGACTATGTCAAATTCCGAACACAATATCCATCCTGGCAGATTTGAACCTAATGCGAGCACAATCTGACTTTCGTGCATCCAGACCTAATGCAGCTTGGAGTGATCGGATGACAGAAGTCTCATTTAAGTGCCGGGTGCTCTATAGCCATCACTTTGAGTGTTTTATATAATATAACTAAATGCTATTTTTGTGTTGCAGCGGCAGTCAAGAAATAGAAAGGCAAGGCCCCAGAACATGATATACGCAGAGCTATGGTACCCCACCTCAAGCACTCCCCTGGTAGAGCCAGGGGTGGTGTTTACCACGCCACCACGCCTTCAAGCAGGCTTGAAAAGTGGAACTGATCTGTTTGTCTTTGTTTGACCCGTTTGTTTGTTTCAGTTTTCAGTAGTTAAATCCTTTGACGTATTGTTGATTATTTTTTTTAATTCACTGGATTGGTTGGAAAGTGATACTAAATGTACTGTACATACCATGCTCAATTTTGACATAGTGGAAGATGCATACTGAATCTATACTGTTTTTCATACTGTATTTGTTGCACATACAGTATTTGTTCATTGGAGTCGGTTGGTTCATTGGTCTTGCTATATTTTGCCATTTATTAAAAGAGTAAGAACAGGATGTAATGTTCAACCCAAAATACAAGCTTTACTCCATTGTTTGTAAACAATATTATTGTAAACATAATTAAAATTTAAAAAATTGTTGGTTGCACAAATAATGATGATTACTAAATGTTACATTACATATTAATATCAAGACCTAATGGAAGCCCTTTTGTTAATATGCATTGGTCTGAGTAGGTATTGGCTACTCCAAAGAGGATGTATGTGTCAGCTGATGGTATGAGCAAGAAGCACTTGAGAGGGAAAGCAAACAGTGGATTTGAAGTGACTAGCTTATAAGTAGGCGACTTGTATGCTTTCGTAGTCTACCTGCCACTGCCACTAGACGCCATTCCAGGCCTATCCACTAGCCTACCTTTGACCTACTGCCTGGCGTGCTGCTAATAGTTTAAACTGATCACAGCGCGATGGCTTTGCAACCAAATGCAGAATGCAACCGGTTTGTCACATGACTGCGCTCATCATGAGTTTATTTCCGTGTTCATTCGGGACTGAATGAAAGAGAGAGAGAGGCGCATATCTGAACAGTTGCGGTCCGCAAAACGCGCCGCCGAGCTAAGGTGATATACGGGCGCACATTACCATCGCTCTGACCCGCTGCGGCAAGAACATGCTTACACGGGTGAAATCAGCTGTGGCAAATTTTATGGGAGGTATGATGGCTGGCAGTTCGAACGGTGACCATTTCGGTGGCTCCGATTTACCATTGAAATATCCGTACACAAGACCGGAGTTTTTGGGACTGTCACCGGATGAAATCGAGTGCTCGGCGGATCATATTGGTCGGCCGATCCTCATTCTGAAAGAGACGAAGAGGCTGCCATGGGCCACTGGATATGCAGAGTAAGTATGCGTCCATCTTTAAGTCGTAGCAGGCTACAGCATCAGCATTATTTAAAGTGGTAGGTTCAGCACTCCCTTGACCAGAGGAAGAAACATAAACATGATCTTTATTATGCGCCATTTATTTCCATGTGAATAGGCTATACCAGGGATGGGCAACTCCAGTCCTCGGGGGCCTGGTCGGTGTCACTTTTGCCTCAGCCCCAGTTAATACACCTGATTCCAATAATCAACTAATCACCAGTTTATAATGCCATTACTTTAATCAGCTATGTTTGCTAGGGATGGGGAAAAAAGAGACACCACCCCGGCCCCCGAAGACTGGAGTTGCCTGGGCTATACGGTCTGTCAGCGTAGCTTATGTCTCACTAGTAGGTGCAAAGGTTGCCCATTGACGTATGAAACGCAAACAGAGATAAACACGGTTGTATTTAGGCTAATAAATGACATTTAATGGAAATTCCAGTCGTATGACCTGACAAGAGAAACCAACAAAAACAACAGAAATCTGCATTCATATCCTATTGTTTTAGCATTTACCCATACTGCTACACCACCTAGGCCTACAATATACTGATACATGCCATTGTGCATAATGGCTCAAATATTATGATAGATATAGTGCAACAAGTAGTAGTTTCAGGACCATGAGTCCTACATGTGGACTATAATGGCATTCTAGCTATGATATTTGCTTATTCAATATTTGCCATGCTATCATTGTGTCTTTGTCAGGGGTTGATGGATTATCACTTCCCTTTACAGTTTCATTATTTATGGTTTATAAACATTTTCCCTTTCACACACTGTAAAAGTAACAGTTACTGCTGCAGATTGACTTATTAAAAAGCTAACTTGTTCCCAGTGCTTCAATGAAGAGAGCAGTCTGTGCTGCTGTAAACATTTCTTTAACAAATCATTAAATGTTTTTACTATTTCAAATACTAATTGTATGGAGGAGAAGGCATGGAGGATAACTTGAAACACAGTTTATAAGCATGTCATTCTTCTGAAGCAGCTATATTTGACATTGATTGGTGAAGGACGCTGCTGTTTCATACCCACCTTAAAATGAGACATTATAATGTGTTCACAGAGAGACAGGTGTGGATTGTGCCAGGATGGGAAGTGGAAAAAATACTTTGTTGAAAGTCTTTTCTGGCTCGTTTCGTTCATTAACTACTTGTCTATTTTCCTCAAGCTTAATCTGTCCATCAATCCTCCTCAGTTTTCTGTTTCTTTGTCATTTCTCACACTGTGATAATAGGATACATTTAGCAATTTGCAATACAAGTAAACAGTGTGCAGGAAGGAGCTCTCTCGCTCTGCATCTGATTTAACCCCCGTGTCCTGACGATTAACCCAGTTTTAGATTTGCAAATGCGTCTCCATCTCAAGTTGTACACTGGCACAAATCCACCTCAATGTCACAACTGAGCATAACATTTTCTCCCAGTGCAGCAAAGTACTGCCTAACTTTTTACATTTTTACATTTGAGTCATTTAGTAGACGCTCTAATTAATAGCAATTAGGGTTAAGTGCCTTGCTCGAGGGCACATAAACAGAATTTTCACGAAGTCTGCTTGGGGATTGGAACCACTGACCTTTCGGTTGCTGGCCCAATGCTCATAAACGCTAGGCTACTTGCCGCGCAGTGGTGATGTTCAAGATTGTCATGGTTCGAACTTCAAAATAAACAAAGGTTTAATATTTGGGATGCTGTGTTCCTCTAAAGTCTCAACAACACTAAAACACCTCCCGGTCTGCATCCCTCCACCGTGGGATGTTGAGGGTGACGTATCTGGGCACTCCCTCAGGCTTCAATCACAAGATTGAAAAAAGGACTAGCAGCCTATATTTGGACAACCATGATCATTCAGCACCTACTCAGCATGCATGCAGCACAGCACTAGATTGCATGCCACTCTGAAAATAAAAGCAATCTAGTCCCTGTGAGGCTATGCCTAACATGCTTCTGCCAGCTGTCTATGTAGGGAAGGCACTGCTACACTGCTGTGGATTTGTCAACAGCTGGTTGACCAGCAGGCTCTGTTGTTGTGGTGAGATCTGTCCCCTCCCTCCTCTCTCAGCTGGCAGCCAGGCCCATATGGCTTGATGTGATCTCCACTGAGAACAGTGTCCCGTGCCAAGGAATCACCCTCTCAACTGTGATATAACATAGTCAGAGGCTGCGTTATAAGAGCTGGGCTCAGGCTGTTGTATTTCACAGATTGACGATGGGTGGCGGAAGAATAGAAGTGGTATTGCAGCAGTCTGAACTAAAGCATTCCTCCTCTGACCTGGCCGCGTCACACACTTTTGCCTGGTCTGCTGTCAGGTCCTGTGAGAGCGCCAGCTCTTACAGACGTGCTCAAATTTGTTGGTACCCTTACAGCTCATTGAAATAATGCTTCATTCCTCCTGAAAAGTGATTAAAAGCTATTTTATCATGTATACTTGCATGCCTTTGGTATGTCATAGAATATAGCAAAGAAGCTGTGAAAAGAGATTAATTATTGCTTATTCTACAAAGATATTCTAAAATGGCCTGGACACATTTGTTGGTACCCCTTTAATATACAAAAGAAACATTGATTATAGAGATATTTCAAACTAATTAGTTTCTTTAATTAGTATCACGTCTCCAATCTTGTAATCAGTCATTCAGCCTATTTAAATGGAGAAAAGTAGTCACTGTGCTGTTTGGTATCATTGTGTGCACCACAGTGAACATGGACCATAGAAAGCAAAGGAGAAAGTTGTCTGAGGAGATCAGAACTAAGATAGACAAGCATGGTAAAGGTAAAGGCTACAAGACCATCTCCAAGCAGCTTGATGTTCCTGTGACAACAGTTGCCAATATTATTAGTATTATTAATATTATAAGTTTAAGGTCCATGGAACTGTAGCCGACCTCCCTGAGGAAAATCGATTACAAATTGAACAGAAGGATAGTGCGAATGGTAGAAAAAAAAACAAGGATAACTGTCAAAGAGAGACAAGCTGAACTCCAAGGTGAAGGTATGTCAGTTTCTGATCGCACCATCCGTCGCTTTTTGAGTGTAAGTGGGCTCCGTGGAAGAAGACCCAGGAGGACTCTACTTTTGAAAGAAAAACATAAAAAAAGCCAGACTGGAATTTTCTAAAATGCATATTGACAAGCCACAATCCTTCTGGGAGAATGTCCTTTGGACAGATTAATCAAAACTGGAGATCTATGTCACATCAGCTCTATGTTCACAGACAAAAAAATGAAGCTTTCAAAGAAAATAACATCATACCTACAGTGAAACATGGAGGAGGCTCAGTTATGTTTTGGGGCTGCTTTGCTGAGCCTGGCACAGGGTGCCTTGAATCTGTGCAGGGCACAATGAAATCTCAAGACTATCAAGGCATTCTGGAGCGAAACGTACTGCCCAGTGTCAGAAAGCTCTGTCTCAGTCGCAGGTCATGGGTCCTAGCTGAAACTTGCAGTCTGAAGAAGGCACCCATCTAACCTGAGACAGCTGGAGCAGTTTGCTTAGGAAGAGTGGGCCAAACTACCTGTTAACAGGTGCAGAAGTCTCATTGAGAGCTACAGAAAATGTTTGATTGCAGTGATTGCCTCTAAAGGTTGTGCAACAAAATATTAGGTTAAGGGTACCATCATTTTTATCCATGCCATTTTCATTTGTTTTATTATTTACAATATTATGTTGAATAAAACAATCAAAGGAAAAGTCTGATTTCTATTAAATATGGAATAAACAATGGTGGATGCCAGTTACTTTTGTCAGTTTCAAGTTATTTCAGAGAAAATTGTGCATTCTTCGTTTTTTGTGGAGGGGGGTACCAACAAAATTGACCACGTCTGTTTATACACTACCGTTCAAAAGTTTGGGTTCACTTAGAAATGACCTTGTTTTTGAAAGAAAAACAAGTTCTTTGTCCATTAAAATAACATAAAATGTATCAGAAATACAGTGTAGACATTGTAACTGGAAATGGCAGATTTTTTATGGATCTACATAGGCGTACAGAGGCCCATTATCAGCAAGCATCACTCCTGTGTTCCAATGGCACGTTGTGTTAGCTAATCCAAGTTTATAATTTTAAAAGGCTAATTGATCATTAGAAAACCCTTTTGCAATTATGTTAGCACAGCTGAAAACTGTTGTGCTGATTAAAGAAGCAATAAAACTGGCCTTCTTTAGACTAGTTGAGTATCTGGAGCATCAGCATTTGTGGGTTCGATTACAGGCTCAAAATGGCCAGAAACAAATAACTTTCTTCTGAAACTCATCAGTCTATTCTTGTTCTGAGAAATGAAGGCGATTCCATGCGAGAATTGCCAAGAAACTGAAGATCTCGTACAATGCTGTTTACTACTCCCTTCACAGAACAGCGCAAACTGGCTCTAACCAGAATAGAAAGAGGAGTGGGAGGCTTCGGTGCACAACTGAGCAAGAGGACAAGTACATTAGTGTCTAGTTTGAGAAACAGACACCTCACAAGTCCTCAACTGGCAGCTTCATTAAATGGTACCTGCAAAACACCAGTCTCAACGTCAACAGCGAAGAGGCGGCTCCGGGATGCTGGCCTTCTAGGCAGAGTTGCAAAGAAAAATCCATATCACAGACTGTCCAATAAAAGATTAAGAACACAGACACTGGACAGACGAATCTAAGTTTGAGATGTTCAGATCGCAAAGAAGAACATTTGTGAGACGAAGACCAAATGAGAAGATGCTGAAGGAGTGCTTGTCCCCATCTGTCAAGCATGGTGGAGGCAATGTGATGGTCTGGGGGTGCTTTGGTGGTGGTAAAGTGGGAGATTTGTACAGGGTAAAAGGGAGCTTGAAGAAGGAAGGCTATCACTCCATTTTGCAACGCCATGCCATACCCTGTGGACGGTGCTTAATTGGAGCCAATTTCCTCCTACAACAGGACAATGACCCAAAGCACAGCTCCAAACTATGCAATAACTATTTAGGGAAGAAGCAGTCAGCTGGTATTCTGTCTAATGGAGTGGCCAGCACAGTCACCGGATCTCAACCCTATTGAGCTGTTGTGGGAGCAGCTTGACCTATGGTACATAAGTGCCCATCAAGCCAATCCAACTTGTGGGAGGTGCTTCAGGAAGCATCTCTTCAGATTACCTCAACAAATTGACAACTAGAATGCCAAAGGTCTGCAAGGCTGTAATTGCTGCAAATGGAGGATTCTTTGACAAAAGTTTTTAAAGGACACAATTATTATATCAATTAAAAATTTTGACTATATTTCCTATTAATTTTGCAACTCATTTCATGTATGTTTTCATGGAAAACTAGGACATTTTTAAGTGACCCCAAACCTTTGAACAGTAGTGTATGTTCTCTCCCCCTGCTGTCTCTTATGTTCCCACCTCTTTTTCTCTGCTACTCATGCTCCCCTCCATAGGCCTGCTAGCCTACATGAAGTCTACTCACCCCCTTATATTACTTTTTCTATCTGTTGCTCTCTCTGTCCCTCCCTCCCCAATCCTGTCCTGCAGCTACATAGCACTCATGAACTGAATGGAAGAGGGTCAATATGTGTGTCTGTGTCGCATGAACACTTGTAACCTCCATACACAAGACTGGGAGGGTTGAACTGTCGTCAACTAGGCCTCTATCTTCAAGAGGGTGGTCGGGTTATGACTGGTCCAATGCCTGGGCTGGGGTACATCCAACGCTCTGTGTCTGCTCTCTTCTCCTGCTTCTCTCCCTACTGTGGCTTCTTTGTTCTCTTATGTGGCTACTAATTGGGTCCAACAGCCTGCAGCTGAGGCTCCCTGTCAGAGGAAAAATGGTGCACACCTGTGTTAGAGCTGTCCTTGGTCCTGAACACTGTTTAGCCCAGACCTTGTGTCCTCCTCTGATGGTGCTCTCCATGGTGCTGCAGGTGACCGTGCTGCATTGTGGAGGACTGTGTTTCCTTCTGGCCACCACATACCCCCTTTTCCAGCTCCAAGCTGGAAAAGGGCCCCCCCAAAAGCCGTCATGCCTCCTGGACATGGCATCAGCATTTGCATGAGAATTCCCAGCCCGGTGTTCTACTTTAAACTGGAAGTCCTGCAACTGAAGAAACCAGCGAGTGATTCATGCATTTTTCCCTTTTTTGGGACATCCATTTAAGCGGGGCATGATCAGTTACTAAGACAAATTTTCGACCCAACAGGTAATATCTCAATTTTTCAATAGCCCATTTTACAGCAAGACATTCCTTTTCCACTGTGGCATAATTCTTCTCATGGGGCAGCAGCTTACAGCTAATGAACATGACTGGGTGTTCCATACCATCCTGAAACTGAGACAGTACAGCTCCAACCCCTACTTCAGAGGCATCTGTTTGTAGAACGAACGGTTTGTTGACGTTTGGGGCTTGTAGGACTGGTTCACAACAGAGAGATTGCTTAAGTTTCGATGAAGGCCAGTTCTGCTTCTTCGGACCAGCTCACCTGGTTTGGGAGGTACTTGCGGGTCAATTCGGTTAGGGGGGCTGCTTTTGTGGCGAAGCCAGATATGAATGTTCGGTAGTAACCAAGTAACCCCAGGAAGGTCCTTACCTGTTTCTTGGTTTGAGGCCGGGGCCAGGTGAGTATGGAATCAATCTTCTTAGGTTGGGGTTTCACATTTCCTCTCCCAACCGTGTACCCTAGATAGTTGGCCTCTTCTTGGGCAAGTGAACACTTGCTTGGGTTTGCTGTGAGAGCCGCTGACCGTAATGCTTGTAAGACCGCTTCTAGGTGGTGGAGATGTTCCTCCTAACTCCTGTCGTGGATAACAATGTCGTCCAGATATGCAGCCGCATATTGCTGGTGTGGACAGAGGACTCCATGAAACGTGGCTGGTGCCCCATGGATCCCAAAAGGAAGAACCCGGTATTGAAAGGCCCCCTCAGGAGTGGAGAAGGCGGTTTTTGGTTTGGCTTGGGGGGTTAGAGGTACTTGCCAGTACCCTTTTGTCAAGTCAAGGGTTGTGATGAATCGTGCAGGGCCCAATCGCTCGATCAACTCATCTATCCTTGGCATAGGGTAGGTGTCAAATTGGGAAACTTCATTCAATTTTCTGTAGTCATTACAGAATTGTGTGCTCCCGTCTGGTTTTGGTACTAGGACGATAGGACTTGACCATGCACTTTGGGATTCCTCTACAACCCCTAGTTCAAGCATTTTCTTTACCTCCGTCTGGATGGCTGCCCTTTTTGCTTCTGGGATCCTGTAAGGTCGAAGTCTAACAACCTTCCCTGGGTTATAAGGGAGGTCTGTCCAGGCAGATCAGAGAAGACGTCACGGTTTCCCCACAAAAGTTCTCGTAACTCCTGCTTTTGCCTAGTTGAGAGCTGGTCACCCATCTTTACCTGCGGGGTTGTAGGAGAAGTGACACTGGCTGTGAGTACATCGCTTGGAGGGGTGATAGGTTCATGCCATGATTTCAGAAGGTTTATATGGTAGATTTGCTGGCCTTTCCTTCGGCCGGGTTGGCGTACTCTGTAGTTGACTGGGCCCATCCGCTCTACAATCTCATAGGGTCCCAGCCACTTGGCCAGGAATTTGCACTCGTTGGATGGGACTAGAACTAATACCTTTTCTCCAGGATGAAAATCTCTAATCTTTGCCCCCCTGTTGTATATTTTGGCCTGCTGTTGTTGGGCCTGTTGCATGTGTTCCCTTACAACTGGCCAGATCCTTGCCATTCGGTCGTGCATCTGTTCAACATGCTCAATGATGGTGCGGTGGGGTGATGGCTGCTGTTCCCAACTCTTTAGCGAGGTCCAGAATCCCTCGAGGTCGTCGCCCATAGAGGAGTTCAAAGGGTGAGAAGCCAGTGGAGCTCTGTGGGACTTCTCGAATAGAGAACAAGACATATGGTAACAGCTGATCACAATTTTTCCCATCAACGTCAATCACTTTCTTTAACATTTGTTTAAGGGTTTTGTTAAACCTCTCTACAAGCCCATCAGTCTGGGGATGGTATATGGAGGTTTTGAGTTGTTTCACCTTCAGTTGTCGGCAGGTCTCTTTCATCACCGTAGACATGAAGCACGAGCCTTGGTCAGTAAGGATCTCGTCTGCTATCCCCACCCAGCTGAAGAGTTGGACCAGTTCCCTGGCCACGGCCTTTGAGGTTGCTGATCGGAGAGGTATGGCCTCTGGGAATCGGGTGGCATAGTCAAGGATGACTAGAATGTATCGGTGTCCACGGTTCGATTTTGGCAGCGGTCACACAATGTCCAGTGCAATCCTGCTGAAAGGGGTCTCAATGATTGGCAGAGGGATAAGGGGGTTTCAATATGTTATCTTGGGGCTGTTGAGTTGACATTCAGAACAGTGACGACAATAATCTTCGACCGCCTTTTTGACCCCGGGCCAATAGAAACGCGTGAGGATCCTTTCATAGGTCTTTTCTGACCCCAAATGGCCCCCTAGCAAGTGAGTGTGGGCTAAATAGAACACAGTGGCATAGGGCTTGGGGACCAACAACTGGTCTATAATTTCACCCCTTCGCTGATCCACTCTATACAACAATCTGTTCTTGATCATAAAATGTGGATAAGTGAGTCTACTCACCCCAACTTGTGGCTGGCCCTCAACCACCTGGACATTCCCCCATGCTTGGCTCAGTACCGGGTCTTGCAGTTGAGCGGTGCCGAACCGTCCCAGCCTTTGTCCCTGGAGATTTCTGCCGGGGGAAATTCGGAAAATACTTAATGGGATTCTATGTCGTCACGAATCTGTACACCTTCGGGATCTTCTGAAGCAGTGGCAGTGGAGTCAGAGTGATGTTCCTCACCTCTATCCCCATTGAGGGGCTCTTCAGGGCTGGTTGCATCTGCATCTGTGGTCCCGGCATTGGTTAGAGGAGCGCAGTGATTGGATAGACGGTCTCTTCTTCTGCGCCGAGTAGGTCTCTTCCCCACGGTAGCTCGGTTTGTCCAGTAAACAGAAAATGCTTGACAGTCTCTGCCGACCAGGACTGGGACTGGCAGGTGATCCACAACCCCTGCTCGTACTCGGAACTGCCCCTGTGGGGTGACCATGCTTAATTCTGCAGTGGGGTAGTTCCTGGTGTCCCCATGAATACAGGACACAGATCTCTCTTCCCATGATAGGCCCTGCAAACTCTGGTCGGATTAGTGTTACCATACTGCCTGAGTCTATGAGGGCTTCTGTGTCTTTGCCCCCAATCTTAACAGGGACTTTAGGGACGGCCGCCCCCTCATAAGCCCAGCAAGTGGTAAGAAAATGGCATGGGAACCTTGATTCCGAGGTACTGGCCGTGGGCATTAGCTCCTCTCGGCCTGGGCAATCCCGGGCCAGGTGTCCCTCCCACATGTGAAGCATCGGAATGGAGCAGGATTTCGCAGAGGCCTTTCATCTTTCCAGTTTCCTTGGGCTTTTAGGGGTCTTGCTTGGACTGCTGCGGGGTGCTTCTTAGGAGGCTCTCGCTCTTGACTCGGTTTCCAAGAGGGGTTTTTGGGTACTTCAGGTTTCAGCAGGCTCACAGTCACCTGGTGGTTTTCTAGGAGTGCAATCAAGGCATCTACGCTTTGGTCCTTGTTGAGCCACATATTTTTTTGCATCTGCAGGCAGGCCACGTGTGCATCGATCAATCGCTACTCTTTCTACAGCAGGTGGCCCATCTCCTTCCTCTAGCCAGCTTCTCACCATGCGGGTTAACGTGGTTACTTGAGCCCAGCTATGGACACGCTGGGCCTTGGCAGGCAGGCTGAGCCCATATTGGGCGAGGATCAATCTCTTGACCACTTCATAATTTGTTGCCTCATGAACGGTGAGGTCACGGCAGGCCTTCTGGGCTTCCCCAGTTAGCAGAGGGAGTATCAGGTTCGCCCAGTCTGCCCTGGGCCATCCCTCTCCTTGGGCAGTTTTTTCAAAGAGATCGAGGTAGGTTTCAACATCATCTTCTCTAGTCATTTTGGTCAGATAATCTTGGGGTCTCCTACCGTGTGCCTCAGTCCTTCGGCAGAGCTCGGTGACTGCTGCGTTCAGTGTGGTTTGGAATGGCGGTCAGGGCTTCCTCCATTTTCTTGTTGTTTCTCTTCACTGTCTGAATCCGAAGCGAGGTTTCACTAGTGCCCGCAGTCTCCACCATATGTAACCTCCATACACAAGACTGGGAGGGTTGAACTGTCATCAACTAGGCCTCTATCTTCAAGAGGGTGGTCGGGTTATGACTGGTCCAATGCCTGGGCTGGGGTACATCCAACGTGTCTGCTCTCTTCTCCTGCTTCTCTCCCTACTGTGGCTTCTTTGTTCTCTTTTATGTGGCTACTAATTGGGTCCAACAGCCTGCAGCTGAGGCTCCCTGTCAGAGGGAAAATGGGCACACCTGTGTTAGAGCTGTCCTTGGTCCTGAACACTGTTTAGCCCAGACCTTGTGTCCCCCTCTGATGGTGCTCTCCATGGTGCTGCAGGTGACCGTGCTGCGTTGTGGAGGACTGTGTTTCCTTCTGGCCACCACACACTGTATTTGTGATGACTGGAGGGTGGCAGATAGGGCTGGGCGATATGACCACAATCTCATATCCAGATTATAGTAGGTCATTTCATATCCCGATAACGATACATATCACGATATAGCACATTTTTTGTAAATTCAATGAGTAAATAGTTTATATAAAATGACCATATGTAAAGGCCTATTTCTTATTACATTTTGAATTATACTCAACAAATAAAAGGTACTTACTCATATTTAATTATTTCTCCTTTTATTTATTTAGAACCTTAGAGGCAATCACTGCCCTTCGTGATATCCAATAGGTAGTTACAGTCTTGTCCCATCGCTGCAACTCCCGTACGGACTCGGGAGAAGCAAAGGTCGAGAGCCATGCGTCCTCCGAAACACTGGTTTGAGTGTGATTTGAATGTGATCCACTCACTTACTTTGGGTTAGAATGATCAATCAATTGTGCCTTTGTCATAAATAGATCCTGACAATGTAATCAGAATGTAAGAGATGGAACTCGACCAAAACAATGGAAAGGCCATGGGGGAAAGATCCCGAATCTCCTCATTGCCCCCAGCAAAATTTGCCTACGTTTAGGCTGTTGTTTATGTGTATTTCACACTATGTTGAGGTAAAAATCTGAGTATAATGCTTGTATGGATGTCAACCCCAATACATGTTAATGTCATCATCACCAATCAACTTCATTACAGTTGAAAATAACTTTGACTACCACCACCAATGTTTTTCTATGCTACCAGCTTATATGAACGGGAGTTAGCAATTAGCAGTCACTCCTAGACCTGAAAAGTTGTAAATCAGGGATGGGAAGCTTCAGTCCTCGAGGGCCTGATTTGGTGTCACACTTTTGCCCCAGCTAACACACCTGATTTGAATAATCAACTAATCATACTCTTCAGTTTTAAAATGCAATTAGTTTAATCAGCTGTGTTTGCTAGGGATGTTGAAAAAGTGACACCTCTCTGGCCCCCGAGGACTGGAGTTGCCCATCCCTGTTCTAAATCTTATATATTGAAAACAAATATATCGAAGCCAAATATATCAAAATTAGACTTTATTAATTACATTGTGGGCCTGTTACAATACAGCAATAAGCAATAAGACTATAGTGGTGAAATAAATTACAGAATTATCATCATTAACACAGGAATGAAGGATGTGCAAATTATGATGTGCAAATAGAGATACTGGAGTGCAAGATTAGTGAAAATAAACAAAAATAAATATGGGGATGAGGTAGTAGTGTGGGCTATTTACAGAAGGGCTATATACAGGTGCAGTGATCGATAAGCAGCTTTGACAACTGATGCTTAAAGTTATTGAGGGAGATAGGAACTGGAAGGAATGGCGACCAAAGGAGGTGTTGGCTTTGGGGGTGACCAGTGAGATATACCTGCTGGAGCGCATGCTACGGGTGGGTGTTGCTATAGTGATCAGTGAGCTGAGATAGGGCGGGGATTTACCTAATAAAGACTTATAGATGACCTGGAACCAGTGGGTTTGGCGACGAATATATAATGAAGGCCAGCCAACGAGAGCATACAGGTCGCAGTGGTGGGTAGTGTATGGGGCTTTGGTGACAAAACGGATGGCACTGTGATAGACTACATCCAATTTGCTAAGTAGAGTGTTGGAGGCTAGTTTGTAAATGACATCGCCGAAATCAAGGATCGGTAGGATAGTCAGTTTTACAAGGGCATGTTTGGCAGCATGAGTGAAGGAGGCTTTGTTGCGAAATAGGAAGCCAATTCTGGATTTAATTTTGGATTGGAGATGGTTGATGTGAGTCTGGAAGTTGAGTTTATAGTCTAACCAGATGCCTAGGTATTTGTAGGTGTCCACGTATTCTAATTCGGATCCATCGAGAGTAGTGATGATAGTCCGGTGGGCGGGTGCTGGCAGCGTTCGATAGAAAAGCATGCACTTAGTTTTACTAGCGTTTAAGAGCAGTTGGAGGCCACGGAAGGAGTGTTGTATGGCATTGAAGCTTGATTGAAGGTTAGTAAACACAGTATCCAAAGAGGGGCCAGATGTATACAGAATGGTGTCGTCTGCGTAGAGATGGATCAGAGAGTCACCAGCAGCGAGAGCGACATCGTTGATGTATATAGAGAAAAGGGTTGGCCCAAGAATTGAACCCTGTGGCACCCCCATAGAGACTGCCAGAGGATCGGACAATAGGCCCTCCGATTTGACACACTGAACTCTGTCTGCAAAGTAGTTAGCGAACCAGGCAAGGCAGTCACTTGAGAAACCAAGGCTGTTGAGTCTGCCAATAAGAATGCGGTGATTGACAGAGTCGAAAGCCTTGGCCAGGTCGATGAAAACGGCTGCACAGTACTGTCTTTTATCGATGGCGGTAATGATATCGTTCAGTACCTTGAGCGTAGCTGAGGTGCACCCATGACCAGCTCGGAAACCAGGTTGCATAGCAGAGAAGGTACGGTGGGATTCGAAGTGGTCAGTTATCTGTTTGTTAACTTGGCTTTCGAAAACTTTAGAAAGGCAGGGCAGGATGGATATTGGTCTATAACAGTTTGGGTCTAGAGTGTCTCCTCCTTTGAAGAGGGGGATGACCGCGGCAGCTTTCCAATCTCTAGGGATCTCAGACGATACGAAAGAGAGGTTGAACAGGCTAGTGATAGGTGTTGCAACAATTTCGGCTGATAATTTCAGAAAGAGAGGGTCCAGATTATCTAGCCCAGCAGATTTGTAGGGGTCCAGACTTCGCAGCTCTTTCAGAACATCAGCCGTCTGGAATTGGGTGAAGGAGAAGCGGGGGGGGGCTTGGGCAAGTAGCTGCCGGGGGTACAGAGCTGTTGGCCGGGGTAGGGGTAGCCAGGTGGAAAGCATGGCCAGCTGTAGCAAAATGCTTATTGAAATTTTCGATAATCGTGGATTTATCGGTAGTAACAGTGTCTCCGAGCCTCAATGCAGTGGGCAACTGGGAGGAGGTGCTCTTATTCTCCATGGACTTTACAGTGTCCCAGAACTTTTTGGAGTTAGTACTACAGGAAGCAAATTTCTGTTTGAAAAAGCTGGCCTTTGCTTTTCTAACTGACTGTGTGTACTTGTTCCTGACTTCCCTGAATAGCTGCATATCGCGGGGGCTATTCGATGCTAATGCAGTGCGCCACAGGATGTTTTTGTGTTGGTCTAGTGCAGTCAAGTCTGGGGTGAACCAAGGGCTATATCTATTCTTAGTTCTACGTTTTTTGAAAGGGGCATGCTTATTTAGGATGGTGAGGAAAGCACTTTTAAAGAACAACCAGGCGTCCTCTATTGACGGGATGAGGTCAATATCCTTCCAGGATACCTGGGCCAGATCGAATAGAAAGGCCTGTTCGCAAAAGTGTTTTAGGGAGCGTTTGACAGTGATAAGGGGTGGTCGTTTGACCGCTGACCCATTGCGAACGCAGGCGATGAGGCAGTGATCGCTGAGATCCTGGTTAAAAACAGAGGAGGTGTATTTGGAGGGCAAGTTAGTCAGGATGATATCAATAATGGTACCCATATTTACGGATTTTGGGTTGTACCTGGTGGGTTCCTTGATAATTTGTGTGAGATTGAGGGCATCTATCTTAGATTGAAGGACAGCCGGGGTGTTAAGCATATCCCAGTTTAAGTCACCTAACAGTACAAACTCTGAAGATAGATGGGGGGCAATCAATTCACATATGGAGTCCAGGGCACAGCTGGGGGCTGAGGGGGGTCTGTAACAGGCGGCAACAGTGAGAGACTTATTTCTGGAAAGGTGGATTCTTAAGAGTAGAAGCTCAAACTGTTTGGGCACAGACCTGGACAGTATGACAGAACTCTGCAGGTTATCTCTGCAGTAGATTGCAACTCTGCCACCTTTGGCAGTTCTATCTTGACGGGAAATGTTGTAGTTGGGGATGGAAATTTCCGAATTTTTGGTGGCCTTCCTAAGCCAGGATTCAGACACAGCTAGGACATCCGGGTTGGCGGAGTGTGCTAACGCAGTGAATAAATCAAACTTAGGGAGGAGGCTTCTAATGTTAACATGCATGAAACCAAGGCTTTTACGGTTACAGAAATCAACAAATGAGAGCGCCTGGGGAATAGGTGTAGTACTGGGGGCTACAGGACCTGGGTTTACCTCTACATCACCAGAGGAACAGAGGAGTAATAGAATCAGTATTCGGCTAATGGCTTTAATAACTGGACGTCTAGTACGTTGGCTACATAGAATAAAAGGAGCAGATTTCTGGGCATGGTGGAATAGGTTGAGGGCATAATGTATAGACAAGGGTATGGTAGGATGTGAGTTCAGTGGAGGTAAACCTAGGCGTTGGGTAATGAAGAGAGAGGTTGAATCTCTGGAGACACCAGTTAAGCCAGGTGAGGTCTCCGCATGTGTGGGGGGAGGAACAAAGGAGCTATCAGAGGCCAGTTGAGCAGGACTGGGGGTTCTACAGTGAAATAAAACAATAATAGCTAGCCTGAACAGCAAAAGACAAGGCATATTGAAATAAGAAAGGGGCAAAAAAATAAAATAAAAAATAACAGTTAATTAAGAGAGCTAAGACAACGACGGGTAATGGCGATGAATGGACAAAGAGGGTCAGTTAGAAAAAGTGATGTACTACACACAGGACCTGAGGCCTGGTAGTTAAACAGAAAGAAATACCATATAACCAAACAGTCCTGCAGGCATCAGCTAAGAAGCTGAGCAATCATAGTATCCGATGAAATAGCAAAGTGGTGAGCCGGGGATCAGTTCAAATGGGCACGGCGTTCAGAGTGTTAGCAGTCTGGGCTAGCAGTCTGGGCTAGCAGTCTGGGCTAGCAGGCTGGGCTAGCAGGCTGGGCTAGCAGGCTGGGCTAGCAGGCCGGAGCTAGCAGGCCGGAGCTAGCAGGCCGGAGCTAGCAGATGGATCTTCGGCGACGTCGCAGAGGAGAACCCTGTTGAGACCACGTCGGACAATTACGTCGGCAGACCAGTCACGGTGGCTCGGTGGGGCTCCGTGTCGACAGTAGAAGGACCAGGTAGGTTGACAAGGTACTGGAGCCGCCCGGGAGAGTAGCTAACACACGTCGGCTGTCCGGGAGATGAGCCTAGCTCACGCTAGCATTGGTAGCATGTAGACAATGGAGGTTAGCTATAAACGTCGGTCGTTCAAATGCAGCTAGCTAGCTGTGATGATCCGGTGTGGTAGTCCTGTAATTTCAGTGGAAATCCGGTGAAGTAGAAGGGAACGCAGTCCGATAAGCGCTGGATTGGTAGCGCGCTCAGCAGACTGGCCAATATTGTCCGAACTGAAAGCTGTCTGAGCAGCTAGAGCGGAGGTGAGGACTGTTAGCAGTGGTTAGCGATGGAAGGTTAGCAAGCTAGCTAGCAGGCTAACTTTTGACTGCGGTTCAGTTAAATAGTGGAAAAGCACGAATATTTGATCCGATATTTGATCCGTTTCACGTTGGGTAAGGTGGCTTGCAGGAGGGGTAAATCGGGAACAAATAAAAATGTATGGAAAGACAAGTTACAAACTATTTACACGGGATGAACAAAAAATACGTCTGCACTGTTGCGCCATCTTGGATATGACATACAAATGGATATGACATACAAATGGCCACGGGATGTTTTTTTTCAATACCATAAATACAAACTACTTCTTTTAAGTTTTTCAATAAATGTTCATATTTGTAGAAAGCGGGAGCAGGTGAATCCAGCTTAATAATAAGTGCTAGTGTTATGCTAGTGTGGACTGTGGATATTGGAACAGAGCCACTGTCCCATTATTAGGACCAGGCAAAAGGACACAACAATCACTGTCTCAGAAGACACAGGATGTACATGCCAGGCGGTGTCTGAGAAAGGCCTGAAATTACCATGGACTGTTCTCCATGCTCCCGTCCGGCAGGCGGTATCGGCGCATCAAGGCTGAGTCCAACAGACTCCTAAACACCTTCTATCCCCTGGCCTTAAGACTCTTAAATGGCTAACAACTACTGCTCTCCCTCTCCCACAGTATATCCACACTGACTGACTCTACTATGCCCATCCACAATTCTCTACCCACTCAGACACAACCTATGCTGCTGCTAAAATAGTTATTGATTAGATGTATTACTCCATTACGCTGCTGTCCATTGATTGCCATTAGTTTTTTAACTATTTCGCACCAAAGTACGTTCATCTCTAGGAGACAGAACGTGTATCCTTCCTGAGCGGTATGATGGCTGCGTGGTCCCATGGTGTTTTATACTTGCGTTCTATTGTTTGTACAGATGAACGTGGTACCTTCAGGCATTTGGTAATTGCTCCCAAGGAAGAACCAGACTTGTGGAGGTCTACAATTATTTTACTGAGGTCTTGGCTGATTTTCTTTTGATTTTCCCATGATGTTGAGCAAAGAGGCACTGAGTTTGAAGTTAGGCCTTGAAATATATCCACAGGTACATGTCCAATTGACTCAAATGATGCCAATTAGCCTATCAGCCGTTTCTAAATCCTTGACATAATTTTCTGGAATTTTCCAAACTGTTTAAAGGCACAGTCAACTTAGTGTATGTAAACTTCTAACCCACTGGAATTGTGATATAGTGAATTATAAGTGAAATAATCTGTCTGTAAACAATTGTTGGAAGAATTACTTGTGTCATGCACAAAGTAGATGTCCTAACTGACTTGACAAAACTATAGTTTGTTAACATGAAATCTGTGGAGTGGTTGAAAAATGAGTTTTAATGACTTCAACCTAAGTGTATGTAAACTTCCGACTTCAACTGTATATCCTACTAACAGTCACTTTTTATGAATAAACCCACCTCAACCTCACCAGTGCCCCTTCACATTGAATACGGTACTGGCACTGACCTGTATATACAGTACCTTCGAAAAGTATTCAGAACCCTTGACTTTTTCCACATTTTGGTACATTGCAGCCTTATTCTAAAATTTATTAAATCGTTTTTTTTCCCTTGTCAATCTACACACAATATCCCATAATGACAGAGTAAAAACAGGTTGTTAGATTTTATTGCTAATAATAATAATAATAAAAAATGTAAATATGACATTTCCATAAGTATTCAGACCCTTTACTCAGTACTTTGTTGAAGCACCTTAGGCAGCGATTACAGCCTCCAGTCTTCTTGGGTTTGACGCTACAAACTTGACACACCTATATTTGGGGAGTTTCTCCCATTCTTCTCTGCAGATCCCTTCAAGCTCTGTCAGGTTGGATGGGGAACGTTGCTACACAGCTATTTTCAGATCTCTCCAGAGATGTTAGATCGGGTTCAAGTCCAAGCTCTGGCTGGGCCACTCAAGGACATTCAGCGACTTGTCCCAAAGCCACTCCTGCGTTGTCTTGGCTGTGTGCTTAGGGTCGTTGTCCTGTTGGCAGGTGAACCTTCAGCCCAGGTCCTGAGTGCTCTGGAGGATCAAGGATCTCTCTGTACTTTGCTCTGTTCATCTTTCCCTTGATCCTAACTAGTCTCCCAGTCGCTGGCGCTGAAAAACATCCCCACAGTATGATGCTGCCACCACCATGCTTCACCGTAGGGATGGTGCCAGGTTTCCTCCAGACATGACGCTTGGCATTCAGGCCAAAGAGTTCAATCTTGGTTTCATCAGACCAGAGAATCTTGTTTCTCATGGTCTGAGAGTCTTTAGGTGCCTTTTGGCATGCTCCAAGCGGGCTGTCATGTGCCTTTTGTACTGAGCAGTGGCTTCCGTCTGGCTACTCTACCATAAAGGCCTGATTGGTGGAGTGCTGCATAGATGGTTGTCCTTCGGGTTCTTGGTCACCTCCCTGACCAAGCCCTTCTCCCTCGATGGCTCAGTTTGGCCGGGCGGCCAGCTCTAGGAAGGGTCTTGATGGTTCCAAACTTCTTCTATTTAAGAATGATGGAGGCCACTGTTCTTGGGGACCTTCAATGCTACATACATTATTTTGGTACCCTTCCCCAGATCTGTGCCTCAACCCAATTCTGTCTCGGAGCTCTACGGACAATTCCTTAGACCTCATGGCTTTGTTTTTGCTCTGACATGCACTGTCAACTTTGGGACTTTATATAGACAGATATGTGCCTTGAATTTAACACAGGTGGACTCCAATCAAGTTGTAGAAACATCTCAAGGATGATCAATGGAGACAGGATGCACCTGAGCTCAATTTTGAGTTTCATAGCAAAGGGTCTGAATATTTAGATTAAGATATTTCAGTTTTTTATTTTCAATAAATGTTAAAACATTTCTGAACCTGTTTTTGCTTTTTCCTTCTGGGGTTTTGTGTGTAGATTTCTGAGGATTATTCTTTTTTGTAATACATTTTAGATTATGTCTGTAATGTAACAAAATGTGGAAAAATTATTATTATTGTTATTATTATATTTAATTATTATTATCACTGCATTGATGGGGAAAGAGCTCTCAAGGTAAAAATGTCACTACTGCGTTACACTTGTTATCCTGTGCACGTGGTGAATAAACTTTAAACCTTCATCCCTTCATCCCATGGTTGCCCATTCCACTCAGATCAGAGATTAAAGACTTCTTAACGCTCAAGTGTAACCCTTGTGGTGGTCGGGGTTCCGGCTCAGCGGCTCAGCCTCCTTAGCTCAGCCTCAGACAGTCTGGGGAAACTCTGCTGAGGTGGATGTCAATTTGTGTCACCTGCCTGGCCCGCTACCATGGAAACAAAGAAAGTCTCCTCAGGCATACTGTACAATGCCAAACGTGTCTGTCTGACAATAAGGACATTTTCTGGTTAAACAGGTTTTTATACGTAAGGTTAGGCCTTTATTGCAAGTCTCAGACCAGTGTCACTTTGATAAGGGGTTGGGTGAGTTTCATTGTGAAACAGGTGTGTGGTAATAATATGGTAATTTCATAAACACTGTATATGGCCCATAGAATTATTAAAACATTGAATCAAGCTCTGCGCACCTTCTAAGCTATTCAAACCTAGTAAAATGGGCTCTAACAACCTGGTAACTTGCCCAGTAATGTCTTAAAAAGGCACTGGAAGAAAGGAAAGGGACTGGATAGCTAGGATATTTGCTTCAGATGTACTCTGCTGTGTACTTAGCTGGAAACGAGAGTGGAGCCCTGCTTTGTCCGTCCTATCTGTCAGTTCATTTCCTCATCATATAGATATAGATGCTGTAGGTGGACATGCAGTAATAATTAAGTGTATTATAACAAACCCTCAAGTACAGATGATGTAACAGCTAATGTACATACCCTGGCATGAATGTTTGCATTAACATTTGCAATTGAAGCCGAGGCTAGTGCATGTGAAATAAATGTGGGCCACCCGAGTGGCGCAGTGGCCTAAGATACTGCATCGCAATTAGAGGAGGATTTGGCCTGGGGGGCTTTACTTGGCTCATCGCACTCTAGCGACTCCTTGTGGTGGGCCGGGTGCCTGCAGGCTAACTTCGGTCGTCAGTTGAACAGTGTTTCCTCCGACACATTGGCGCGGCTGGCTTCCGGGTTAAGCGGACAGGTGTTAAGGAGCACAGTTTGGCGGATCATGTTTC
The DNA here is from genome assembly GCA_023634145.1 of Thymallus thymallus. Lineage (NCBI taxonomy): Eukaryota > Metazoa > Chordata > Actinopteri > Salmoniformes > Salmonidae > Thymallus > Thymallus thymallus. The sequence continues at coordinate 14,039,032 of CM042413.1, forward strand.
GGAGGACGCATGACTTGAACTTCGCCTCTCCCGAGCCCGTTGGGGAGTTGCAGCGATGAGATAAGATCGGAAATGGATATCACAAAATTGGGGAGAAAAAGAGGGTAAAATAAAAAAAAATACTATGGAAAGCTACAGTCTAGACTGGACAAAAGCAGACAAAATGTATCCATTGGTTCAGATTTCCCGATTATTTGTATATGTTAGGGCAGCGTTTCCCAAACTCAAAGGGAAGTTTCGTTTTTTGCCATGGCAATACACAGCTGATTCAAATAACAAAAGCTTGATGATGAGTTTGGGAAATTCTGTAGTAGGGTGTCACAAACCACACAGTGTTGCATTGAAATCTGCTCTACTTTTCCCACTGTGTGTCTGGTTCTTCTCACATTCTTGTGCTCTTCTCTCCTTCTGCAGGGTGATCAATGCAGGGAAGAGTCATCTGAACGAGGACCAGGCATGCTGTGAGGTGGTGGTGGTGAGGAGGATACCCAGTGCTGGGGGCAACTCCACCCCCAACAGGACCCCCACCACCCGGAGGAGGTCCTCCCTGCCCAACGAAGAGGGACTGGGGCTCAGGGAGAACGCTGTAAGTACTTGGCCCCCCCCCCCAATTCTGTCATATCAGGACCTGTAGACTCTTCTCTTCCCTAGCCTCACATCAGCCTACAGTACTTAGTAGGCTAATGTGTACTGCCTTTCAGCTTCTGTAGTGGTCACCAACCTAACACTTATTCACCGGCCTCACATCATTCATATAGGGCTCTATTTTTGGCTGTCGTTAAGGTGGAGCTAGAGTCAAATGCACTTTAGTTTGCAATTTCGTCATGTAAAAACTGTCTCACTGGCATTTTCCAGCCCTAACGCCAGGTTTGGCAATTTACCTGTCTAACATCAGCATGCTTGCGCTCAGATGGGAGGAATGGAAATATTTGAGACGTGTCCTTAACGTGATCCAAAGTTCTAATTTCAGGCAATTTGGTTTTAGCGGTAACGCAGTTGGTTATGGCATTAATTATTCAATGGAAACAGTCTATCCAGCTGTGACTCACACTGCCCATGTGCACATGGAACAAGATCTGATTTGGTGCCTATATACTTCGTATTTGGAAACATTAAACACAGTTTTCCCCAAAATGTTTTTGTTTTATTTTATTAAAAACTAAGCATAGCCTCCCCTCCTCTCAATGAAGGCTGTGTTTGTTTTTGTCCTGCCCAATGTAATCAATTAGGCTAGTCAAGACCATCGATAAAGCTTGAAAATGAATCTTAATCACCAAAGATTTAAGACTTTGCCTCAATCCTGACTAGTCTCCCAGTCTCTTCCGCTGAAAAACATCACCATAGCATGATGCTGCCACCACCATGCTTCACCGTAGGGATGGTGCCAGGCCAAAGAGTTCAATCTGGTCAAGGCCGTTCTCCCCTAATTGCTCAGTTCGGCCGGGCGGCCAGCTCTAGGAAGAGTCTTGGTGGTTCCAAACTTCTTCCATTTAAGAATGATGGAGGCCAATGTGTTCTTGGGGACCGGTTTTAATGCTGCAAATCAATCAAGTTGTAGAAACAGCTAAAGGATGATAAATTTCAAGTCTCATGCATACTTATGTAAATAATATGAATGTACATTTTTTTGTAAAATATATATATTTTTTAAAATAATTTCACTTTGTCATTATGGGGTACTGTGTGTAGGTTGCTGATGGGGGGGGGGAAACAATATTTGGAAAAAGTAAAGGGGTCTGAATACTTTCAGAAGGCACTGTATAGCGTTACCGCCAGTGTTTAGATTGACCATTGCGCTAGGTTTGTTAAAATAGAGCCCGTAGTCTCTTACCCAGCCTGGAATATAACTGAGGCTGCTGACTTCTCTCTTCCAGCTACAGCAGTGTTCACTAACCCTGGTTCTGAAGAGAGCTGCAGGGTGTGGTGTGCACAGTTTTGAGATTCCTTCCAGCCCAACACTAACACATAGGGCATGTAGACTGTTATTCTAGCCCAGCACTAACACACTTGATCATCAGTAGCGGTGCGTGGGTACAATCACTGGGGAAGCCAAGCTGGGGAAAAAAGCCATATTACAACCTATGTTGTACAACCTATGACCAACCTATGCTTTCTACCCTGATAGATCATATGCCTTGCCACCGTGATATATAAACTGCGTTAATAAGAAGACACAGTGGCAGAATAAATTAAACCACACCTTTGTTTCAAAACCGGAGAGCAACATCTGTCCGGTGGAGTTCACTAAGCATATTGCATGTAAACAAACAGTTACATGACGTACAGCATGGTCAATTAAGTTATTTTTGGACTACTAAACAGAAAAGTAGAAAAAAAACTTGTAGAGAAACACCAATGCCATCCTCACTTTCATGTTGCTGAAATGGTCTATCACTGTCATACAGTACACAATGTATGAATTTATTGTTGGATCAGAATTGCCATTATAACCAGTACAGAGAATTTAATTTAAACCACTTATTGACTCAAGACATTTCAGCTTTTCTTAACCCCTGTGCTGTTATTCTAGCCTCCTATCCCACTCAACCCACCCTCTTTGTACTCAGGTCCACTCAAAGCCTACACCAACATACACCTACACAAGTACCACATGACTCACTTCAGCAGTGAAATTATACCAGTATGAAGTACTGTTTTTAGCTTGCTCAATGAGTGATTCCTCCCGAAACCCAGACAGGGATTTTAGGGATTTTCACTAAATGTAATCCATAGACTAGTCCTTTGGAGGAAGGATACCTGCTTCTTCCAGGTGAAAGCTATGATCCCTTAATAATGTCACTTGTTAAATCCACTTCAGTCAATGTAGATGAAGGGGAGGTGCCAGATTAATGAAGGATTTTGAAGCCTTGAGACATGGATTGTGTATGTGTGCCATTCAGAGGGTGAATGGGCAAGACAAAATATTTAAGTGCCTTTTGAATCAATCAATCAATCAATCAATCAAATTTATTTATAAAGCGCTTTTTACATCAGCCGATGTCACAAAATGCTATACAGAAACCCAGCCTAAAACCCCAAACAGCAAGAAATGCAGATGTAGAAGCACGGTGGCTAGGAAACACTCCCTAGAAAGGCAAAACCTAGGAAGAAACCTAGAGAGGAACCAGGCTCTGAGGGGTGGCCAGTCCTCTTCTGGCTATGCCGGGTGGAGATTATAACAATTCATGGCCATTAAGGCCAGTTCTTTCTCCAAGATGTTCATAGATGACCAGCAGGGTCAAATAATAATAAAAGTAGTTCTGGAGGTTGCAACAAGTAAATACATCAGGAGTGAATGTCACTTGGTTTTTCAATGCAATAGAGCGCAGGTGCGGGAGAGCGAGATGAAAACAGCAGGTCTGGGACAAGGTGGCACGTCCAATGAACAGGTCAGGGTTCCATAACCGCTGGCAGAAGAGTTGAAACCAGTGCAGCAGCACGACCAGGTGGACTGGGGACAGCTAGGAGTCATCTGGGCAGGTGCTCCTGAAGCATGGTCCTCCGGGTAGGCTCAGGTCCTCCGGGAGAGGAGGTAGAGTGGGATAGAGAGAGAATTAGAGGGAGCATACTTAAATTCACACAAGACACTGGATAATAACATCAGATTTAACAAACTGACCCTAGCCCCCCGGTACATAGACTATTGCAGCATAGATACTGGAGGCTGAGACGGGGGGGGTCAGGAGACACTGTGGCCCCCTCCGACAATACCCAGACAATACCCCCGGACAGGGCCAAACCAGGCAGGATATAACCTCACCCACTCTGCCAAGCACAGCCCCTACACCAATAGAGGGATATCAACAACCACCAACTTACTACCCTGAGACAAGGCTGAGTATAGCCCACGAAAGATCGCCTCCACTGCACAAGCCAGAGGGGGCGACAAACCGGACAGGAAGTGACGCACCCCTCCTAGGGATGGCATGGAAAGCACCAGTAAGCCAGTGACTCAGCCCCCGTAATAGGGTCAGAGGCAGAGAATGGGGTATGGTAGTAGGTGCCAGGCCAGGTGTACCAGTTTGTGTCAAGAACTGCAACACTACTGGGTTTTTCACGCTCAACTGTTTTCTGTGTGTATCAAGAATGGTCCACCACCACCATCCTTTCGGTTACGGGCCCAACGCTCTAACCACTCGGCTACCTGCCTCCCCAATTGCGGCTATTCATTGAATTGAGGCTATTCTAAGTGCAAAAGGTCAGGGGGGTGCAACTCAATATTAGGAAGGTGTGCCTAACGTTTGGTATACTTGTATATATTTGACATTTTGTATCTATACTGAACAAAAATATAAACGCAACATGTAAAGTTGAGCTGAAATAAAAGATCCCAGAAATGTTCTATACGCACAAAAAGTGTATTTCTCTAAAATGTTTGTTCCCATCCCTTTTAGTGATATTTTCTCTTTTGCCAAGATAATCCATCCACCTGACAGTTGTGGCCTATCAAGAAGCTGATTAAACAGCATGATCATTACACAGGTGCCACCTTGTGCTGGGGACAATAAAAGGCCACTCTAAAATGTGCAGTTTTTTCACACAACACAATGCCACAGATGTCTCAAGTTTGAAGGAGTGTGCAATTGGCATGCTGACTGCAGGAATGTCCACCAGAGCTGTTGCCAGAGAATTTAATGTTAAGTTCTCTACCATAAACTGCCTCCAATGCCGTTTTAGAGAATCTGACAGTACGTCCAACCGGCCTCACAACCGCAGACCACGTGTAACCTCCACATCCGGCTTCTTCACCTGCGGGATGGTCTGAGACGAGCCACCCGGACAGCTGATGAAACTGTGGTTTTGCACAGCGAAAGGATTTCTGCACAAACTGTCGCGCCCCTACCTTTTAAAAAAAAAAAGATATCTGTGACCAACCTATGCATATCTGTATTCCCATTCATGTGAAATCCATAGATTAAAGCCTAATGAGTTCATTGATTTCCTTATATGAACTGTAACTCTGTAAAATCTTTGAAATTGTAGCAAGTTACAAAATTCAATGTAAAGGAATCATGAGAAATAAATTATTGAAGTTTGATATTTTGGCCTTACCCAGGCCTCTTAAGACTCCATAGTGTTTCATACATACAGTGGGGAGAACAAGTATTTGATACACTGCCGATTTTGCAGGTTTTCCTACTTACAAAACATGTAGAGGTCTGTAATGTTTATCATAGGTACACTTCAACTGTGAGAGACGGAATCAAAAACAAAAATCCAGAAAATCACATTGTATGATTTTTAAATAATTAATTTGCATTTTATTGCATGACATAAGTATTTGATCACCTACCAACCAGTAAGAATTCCGGCTCTCACAGACCTGTTAGTTTTTTTTTTAAGAAGCCCTCCTGTTCTCCACTCATTACCTGTATTAACTGCACCTGTTTGAACTCGTTACCTGTATAAAACACACCTGTCCACACACTCAATCAAACAGACTCCAACCTCTCCACAATGGCCAAGACCAGAGAGCTGTGTAAGGACATCAGGGATAAAATTGTAGACATGCACAAGGCTGGGATGGGCTACAGGACAATAGGCAAGCAGCTTGGTGAGAAGGCAACAACTGTTGACGCAATTATTAGAAAATGGAAGAAGTTCAAGATGACGGTCAATCTCCCTCGGGTCTGGGGCACCACGCAAGATCTCACCTCGTGGGGCATCAATGATCATGAGGAAGGTGAGGGATCAGCCCAGAACTACACGGCAGGACCTGGTCAATGACCTGAAGAGAGCTGGGACCACAGTCTCAAAGAAAACCATTAGTAACACACTACGTCGTCATGGATTAAAATCCTGCAGCGCACGCAAGGTCCCCCTGCTCAAGCCAGCGCACGTCCAGGCCCGTCTGAAGTTTGCCAATGACCATCTGGATGATCCAGAGGAGGAATGGGAGAAGGTCATGTGGTCTGATGAGACAAAAATATAGCTTTTTGGTCTAAACTCCACTCGCCGTGTTTGGAGGAAGAAGAAGGATGAGTACAACCCCCATAACACCATCCCAACTGTAAAGCATGGAGGTGGAAACATCATTCTTTAGGGATGCTTTTCTGCAAAGGGGACAGGACGACTGCACCGTATTGAGCGGAGGATGGATGGGGCCATGTATCGCGAGATCTTGGCCAACAACCTCCTTCCCTCAGTAAGAGCATTGAAGAAGGGTCGTGGCTGGGTCTTCCAGCATGACAACGACCCGAAACACACAGCCAGGGCAACTAAGGAGTGGCTCCGTAAGAAGCATCTCAAGGTCCTGGAGTGGCCTAGCCAGTCTCCAGACCTGAACCCAATAGAAAATCTTTGGAGGGAGCTGAAAGTCCGTATTGCCCAGCGACAGCCCCGAAACCTGAAGGATCTGGAGAAGGTCTGTATGGAGGAGTGGGCCAAAATCCCTGCTGCAGTGTGTGCAAACCTGGTCAAGAACTACAGGAAACGTATGATCTCTGTAATTGCAAACATTGGTTTCTGTACCAAATATTAAGTTCTGCTTTTCTGATGTATCAAATACTTATGTCATGCAATAAAATGCAAATTAATTACTTAAAAATCATACAATGTGATTTTCTTGATTTTTGTTTTAGATTCCGTCACTCACAGTTGAAGAGTACCTATGATAAAAATGACAGACTTCTACATGCTTTGTAAGTGGGAAAACCTGCAAAATCGTCAGTGTATCAAATACTTGTTCTCCCCACTGTATGTAGGTGCTAGAAAGAAAACATTGGTGTCATATGAAGCTTTACCGCTTGTTCTGTAATATAAGTAGTATTTTGATTTAAAAAATATAGATAAATGTATATATTTTATGAATTTTTGAAAAATATAAACATGAGTATTGAAAATATACCATTTTTGATTTGGCTAATTGTTTGTGTTTTGATGTACTTACAGCTGGTGTATACTCCTGTATGTGTCTGTGCGTGTCAGCTTTTGACATTGCAAAATGTGTGTGTCCGTGTTTGTGTGTCCAGGATGCAGAACCCGGACTGACCCTCCACTACTGGGGGCTGTTTGACGGCCATGCGGGCTCAGGGGCCGCGGTGGTGGCGTCTAAGCTGCTCCAGCACCACATCGTAGAACACCTCCAAGAGGTCCTGGATGTCCTGAAGAACCCGGCCCAGCTAGTCCCCATCATCCAGGGGGAAGAGCCCACCAACCACCATCTCACCCCCACCACCCACAGGAGCATCACCAGGGCCGCCTCACTGCGGGGGGCCGCAGGGGCACCTGGCTCCCCCAGTCACCCTCCTCCCACCAGGTTCTTCACAGAGAAGAAGGTCCATCATGAGAGCCTGGTGATGGGAGCCATCGAGAACGCCTTCAAAGAGATGGTGAGTTCTGTGATGTTCATTATCTGCTTAGTCGATAGGCATTGATCAGCGGCATCTTGACTACAGGTTTTTTTCTGATGGTATGCAGTTGGCATACTGAAGATCAACATCACAGCCTACTGGGCAGTGGTAATAGGACTTTGTCTAAGAATAACTGTCCGGTTGTTGTACATACTCTGCCTGTATGTCTGAAATAGGTTAATGTGTCATAACTCCAGGTTTGATTTTAATTAGCTCAATCTTTAGCTGTGTGTTCTTCCTCGGCAGCTCCTTAACACTGAGAGTTGAGTGTGCATCTAACAGCTGGCTGCCAGCGATAAGATAAGGCAGTGTGTAGGGTAGCATCGGCATGTTGCCCCCCCCCCCCCCTCCCAGTCTCTCTAAACCATTATCTGTGACTGTTCCAAATCAGCAGCATATGGTGCCAGTCTGTCCACAGCAGCACAATTGATGGACTTTTTCCCTTCCAACTGTTTCTGCGCTGCTCACCATCTGGTTGTGGTGCTGTAAGAGGATGTGTGGACTTAGACTTAGCTCACTGAGAGGCCCACTGGTCAGACACACAGCCAATCAAAAGAGTGTGGTCTTGACAGGATTTTGCCAATGAGGGGTCATAAAGGTCTTGGGTTATTAGCCTCATTGTTTAATCTTGTTATTGAGGATTCTGGCTTTGGCTTCAAGACAAATTTTGCCACTCGCTAAATTCTGCTGTTGTGTTTCCTTTCTAGAGAGCTAAGAGAGAGTTCACCACCTGGTGTCTAGTCCACTGATACAATCTAAGTCGCAAATGCTGATCACATAGTGCCAACTGCATTCTGGTCTCACCTGTTTCACACATCTCCTTATGATAACTTGCAGAACTTCAGACAAACCTGGGTACTGCAGCAGTAGCTGTTGTTTGCTCATCATCACCACTAGATGGCAGTGTGCAGTCATCCATTGAGTGAGTTAGTGTAAAGTCTAGTGTCACTGTCAACCCAAGCTATCAACTGTAATAATGCACAATTTCCCATGCACCTGTGCAAATTTCAGACTGTGTTAATGCTTAACGATTGTTTTATAATGAATGTGTGATGTACAAGGTCTATTTAAAAATGCACAATTTCCTCAAAAAGCAGAACACTGTCATGCTGATACAGTTGAGTGTATGTCATGCACATTTTTGCCTTTGATCTAACAGCATTCTGAGAATGTTAAAAACCCTCACCATGATATTCCACAGTATATTCAGCTAATTCCTATACTTGATTTCATAATGTGATAAAGCTTCTCTCTGCCTCTCTCGCTCTTCACTCTATTTCACAATCTGTATCCCTCTTCTCTCCCATATTTTTTTTGTTCCTCCTCCCTTCCCCTCATCCCCTCTGGCTCTTGTCAGAGTTTAAGCTGAAGCTACACTTTTCTCTTTGTTAATCTCCCTTCTTATTTATTAATGAACCTCATTCTCAAATTAAATACGTCAATGATTTGGCTGAAGGTGGTGCGTATTTCAGACTAGTTTACCCCTGCTCTTGTCTTATCTGGAACAATCACCAACCACTGGCTCTGATTTCTAGTTCTCAGGCTGACATGAATCACAGCCACGGGCCATTTCTGGAGGAGGCTGCCAGAGCCTAATAAACACTAATGTGTAAACATCAAAAAGAAACGTGGCTCACGATGTCAACACCGTTTACATTGAGAAGGACAGAAATAACTGGGGAAGATCTGATCTTCGGCCTAGTCTCCCGCCCTGTAAAGACTATATATATATATATATATAGCAATACAACTTTAGTTGTTTAGTTGAGTATCTGGAGCATCAGCATTTGTGGGTTCCATTACAGGCTCAAAATGGCCAGAAACAAAGAACTTTCTTCTGAAACTCGTCAGTCTATTCTTGTTCTGAGAAATGAAGGCTATTCCATGCGAGAAATTGCCAAGAAACTGAAGATCTCGTACAATGCTGTGTACTACTCCCTTCATAGAACAGCACAAACTGGCTCTAACCAGAGTAGAAAGAGTAGTGGGAGGCCCCGGTGCACAACTGAGCAAGAGGACAAGTACATTAGAATGTCTAGTTTGAGAAACAGACGCCTTACAAGTTCTCATCTGGCAGCTTCATTAAATAGTACCCACAAAACACCAGTCTCAACAGTGAAGAGGCGGCTCCGGGATGCTGGCCTCCTAGGCAGAGTTACTAAGAAAAAGCCATATCTTCCTCTGTCCAGTGTCTGTGTTCTTTTGCCCTTAATCTCTTTTTTTATTGGCCAGTCTGAGATATTACTTTCATTGCAACTCTGCCTAGATGGCCAGCATCCCGGAGTCGCCTCTTCACTGTTGAAATTGAGACTGGTGTTGTCAGCTCGAACCAGTCTGGCCATTCTCCTCTGACCTCTGCTGTCAATAAGGCATTTTCACCCGTCAATAAGGCATGGTCACCGGTCATTTCATTAGGTACACCTTTTCAACTGCTCGTTAACACAAATATCTAATCAACCAATCACGTGGCAGCAACTCAATGCATTTAGGCATGTAGACATGGTCAAGACGATCTGTTGAAGTTCAATCCAAGCATCAGAATGGGGAAGAAAGGTGATATAAGTGACTTTGAAAGTGGCATGGTTGTTGGTGCCAGACAGGCTGGTTTGAGTATTTCAGAAAGTGGTGATCTACTGGGATTTTCCCGCACAACCATCTCTAGGGTTTACAGAGAATGGTCTGAAAATTAGAAAATATCCAGTGAGCGGCAGTTCTCTGGGCGAAAATGCCTTGTTGATGGCAGAGGTCAGAGGAGAATGGCCAGACTGGTTCGATCTGATAGAAAGGCAACAGTAACTCAAATAACCACTCGTTACAACCAAGGTATGCAGAAGAGCATCTCTGAACGCACAACACGTTGAACCTTGAAACAGATGGCCTACAGCAGTAGAAGACCATACCGGGTGCCGCTCCTGTCAGCTAAGAACAGGAAACTGAGGCTACAATTTGCATGGGCCCACCAAGATTGGACAATAGAAGATTGGAAAAATGTTGCCTGGTCTGATGAGTCCCGATTTCTGCTGCGACATTCAGATGGTAGGGTCAGAATTTGGCGTAAACAACATGAAAGCATCCATCCTGCCTGGTGGTGGTGGTGTAATGGTGTGGCGGATATTTTCTTGGCACACTTTGGGCCCCTTAGTACCAATTGAGCATTATTTAAACGCCACAGCCTACCTGAGTATTGTTGCTGACCATGTCCATCCCTTTATAACCACAGTGTACCCATCTTCTAATGGCTACTTCCAGCAGGATAACGCGCAATGTCACAAAGCTCACATCATTTCAAACTGGTTTCTTGAACATGACAATGAGTTCACTGTACTCAAATGGCCTCCACAGTCACCAGATCTCAATCCAATAGAGCACCTTTGGATGTGGTGGAATGGGAGTTCCGCCTCATGGATGTGCAGCCGACAAATCTGCAGCAACTGTGTGATGCTATAATGTCAATATGGACCAAAATCTCTGAGGAATGTTTCCAGCACCTTGAATCTATGCAACGAAGAATTAAGGCAGTTCTGAAGGCAAAAGGGGGTCCAACCCGGTACTAGCAAGGTACTACCTAATGAAGTGGCCGGTGAGTGTGGTATGTATGTATATGTATGTATATAATAATATTACACACAACTAAAGCTGCAATCAAATGTACCTGTTGTAGGGTGCAAACCATCATCCTAACTGTTGTCTTGCATTGACCTATTTTTGTCATTTAGCAGACGCTCTTATCAAGAGCGATTTTAAACTGTACTGCTCTGTTGAGCAGAGCTTGCAGTGAGCATTTCACTGTATCGTTTACACCTTGTATCCTGTGCGTGTGACAAATAAACTTTGAATAGATTTTATTACTTTCATCTTAGGGTAGCTAGGTGAGACAACTACATATCACAGTCATAGTAAACAACAATGTCCTCATTAAATCAGCGAGTGATAGTGCATGAAAGGGTGTTAAAAAGATGTAGCTAGTTGTTTATGCAGACATTTTCAATATTGAAGGCTTCCCTCCCTGCAGCCACGGGCGTTTGATAGCAGGTTAAATATGTATGCACTGATACAGAGTCATAACTCACACTGGGTGAAGGACACATTTTATTCACCAAGTTCTCCCTCCCTAACACACACACACACACACACACACATACACACACACACACACATTCCTGAGCAATGTGTTTCTCCTCCAAGGCGACAGCAGTGGTGGGGGCTGGGTAGAGGGTGCTGGGGTGTCACTAGGGCCTTGTTACAGGAAGGTTGCACAGAAACACACACAGCAGAAGAGTGCAAGGCAGAGTGCTCCACAGGGGACTATATGCTAGGGACAGAGTAAATGTATTAGCAGACATTATTTTGTCACTCTTAACATGGCGCTAGAGACTCATGACATTACTTTAACCCAGGATACACACATTTTTACTCATGATTTCCTGGTCTCAACCTGTATTCATACAGCCAACGTCTCAGAGTAGGATTGTTGACCCTGATAGACGAGCGTCCTGTCCAGGGGATGTACTTGTACAACAAGCTGCTTCACGCTACAGAAACATAATATCGGCCCATAGAGCCAGAGCGTTTCTTGCTGTGACAAGGCTACTTATTCTGGTTTGTGCTTCAAACCAATTCAACTCTTCCACGACACTTTCACAAGAGTTTATAATACAAAAGGTTAACTTGTGAAATAGGGAGTAAATAATATATCGGTAGAGAACTATAGCTTGGTTGGTTCAACTTTTTATGTTTTAGCTTTTTGATGAATTCAGTAACAGATTAATTATTAATCTAATTAATTAATATCATATATTTTTAAAAATAATTTCCTAGGTTTAATTAGTGCTAAATTAATAAACCTAATTAAGCTGTGTAATAACGATTACTCCCTCAAACTTCGCCTCGTCTTTAGGTTTCCATTAATTTTTATTGCTCCTTGATGTATTCAGCTCCTGTTATATACGGTATGTTACCATAGCAAGGATTTTAATCCATATCAGGTCCTTATGTGCTATATTGTAATGGGGAATATTTTTCCTTCTTTGATGATTGGTAGTGTATGTTTTCGATGTGTATTTATGTTTGTGTATTTATGATACATGCATGTGTTCTTGTGTTGTGTATTTATGATGTGTGTATGTACACTGAGTGCACAAAACATTAGGAACACCTGCTCTTTCCATGACAGACTGGCCAGTTGAATCCAGATGAAAGCTATGATCCCTTATTGATGTCACTTGTTAAATCCACTTCAATCAGTGTAGATTATTTTGAAGCATTGAGACATGGATTGTCTATGTGCCATTCAAAAGGTGAATGGGCTAGACAGAAAATATCAGTGCCTTTTGAAGGGGGTATGGTAGTAGGCGCCAGGTGCACCGATTTTGAGTGTGTCAAGAACTGCAACGCTGCTGGGTGTTTCACGCTCAACAGTTTCCTGTGTGCATCAAGAATGGTCCCCCCCACAAAAACAATTCCAGCCAACTTGACACAACTGTGGGAAGCATTGGAGTCAACATGGGCCAGCATCCCTGTGGAAAGCTTTCGATACCTTGTAGAGTCCCTGCATTGACGAATTGAGGCTGTTCTGAGGGGCAAAAGGGGTATCAACTCAATATGAGGAAGGTGTTCCTAATGTTTTCTACACTCAGTGTATATGTGTATTTATGATACGTTTGTTGTGTTGGGTTTTCAGGATGCCCAGATTGAGAGAGACAAGGCTGTGTTTAACGTCTCAGGAGGCTGTACCGCGCTGTGTGCCCTCTTTTTACTCGGAAAGCTCTACATTGGAAATGCCGGGGACAGCAGGTGAGACACACAGACACGCACACACTCAAATGAACACTCAACCAGTTTGAATAAACACAAATTGCTTCGTCCTGCACAGAGCGATCATAATTCGAGGTGGAGAGGTCATCCTCATGTCGACAGAGTTCACACCCGAGTCAGAGAGGCAGCGCCTGCAGTTCCTGGTAAGAGGAGGAACTCAACAGACACTGTATCAAATTGCATGACCTCCCCTCCTTGTTCAGACATTCAATATGCTTAGCTTTCCTACCTGGTCTCTTTGCTAGTGTAATAACGGCCACCGTTCCTGGTAAGAGGAGGAACTCTACTACAACCCTCTGAATCACAGTGAACCTGGACTGTTGTCTGTCCCAGACCTCGGTGCACACCCCACTTATCTGGCACTCCAGGCAGAGTAGAGAAAACACTCACAGTATTTTAAAGATTTCAAATAGTATTTGAACCCTGCTGTCACTTATTACAAGACATGACCCCTTACTCTCCCTGTTCAGAGACCGTTACTAAGCGTAGCTCTTTTGCCTGGTGTCTGGGCTGGTTTAATTGACCAGGGGATAGGAAAACAATCTCTTCTCTCTCTTCTCTTTCTATGTGAAGGCCTACATGCAGCCACACCTGTTAGGGGGAGAGTTCACACATCTGGAGTTCCCCAGACGAGTACAGAGGAAGGAGGTGGGGAAGAGGATGCTCTATAGGGACTTCACTATGTCTGGCTGGTGGGTATCCATCCATCCATCTGTTTGATTACTGGTACTCAAGTAATGACAGGTCTTGGTCCTCTCATTGGAATATGTTACAGACAGGTGCTGCATTGAGGGATTCATCATACCTCACCATTTGACCATAATCATGAGATAATCAAGATAAGGCATCTTTGCAGGATTCTTGATTGAGACTTCACATTTTCGCATTTTCACAAGCAACTTCGCACCGCTATTGAAATAATGTCCTTTGTCTGCAATCATTTGTGTCTATCAGAACCCCATTCTAATCAATGTACTGAGTGCCAGCTGGTTGACAGGAAATGCTTATAGACCCAGACATTCTGTGTCATCTGTATGAATGACAGGGAAAGTTCAGCTCATCAGTGATCCCTGGACAGAACTAGGGCCCATCTCAGCGTCAGAGGCAGACTCAGGAGAGCTAGCGAGAGACAGAGACAACGTGATTAAGGGGAGATTTACCAGTGCTGGCTCTTTCTCAATGCGGTTCGGTCTGTGTGTTGTTAAGATGTGTTGATGTAGGACAGGGTAGTGCTGCTCATTGAGTCCAGAACTCGGAACAGAACTGATGTCCTTTTAATGTATTTTAAACAGATTCCTTTACAGTGAAGTGGGCCCTTCTCAGAACTGGCCTCTAGCGTACAGAGACAGATAGACTTGACTGCATTTGTATGTGTGTGTGTCAGAAGCGTCATGCCCATATAGGGAATTCTACTGTAATACTACTAGCCACTTAGCAATTTTATGATGTTGGTTTTTAGCTAGCCCAGAAACACTGTAGTTTCCCACCCTCATAACTAGCTACCAAGAAGCCATTTCAGTCATTTCAGACTATCAAGTTAGAGTAGCTAGATTCTCAAACTACAGTATATTAGCTGGCATGCCTGCTGGTAAGGTTGATCGACTTTAGAAAAACAAGCAATAACTACAGTATATACTGAATAAGACTCCATTCCTTTCAGGCTGTTACCCAGATTTGAGCAGAGTTGCAGATAAGCATACCTATTGAGCTGTCTGTGCTCTTAACTGGTGGTTCTTTTTAAAGAAACTAAATTATATTTATAATATTCATCCTCCAGACCACCCACTAGCCATCCTCACGTACTTTGTGCCCCTTCAGAATTTTGGGGTTCATGATGCCCCTGGTGTGTGCTGTGTATGTTCTGTCTCCATTTTGTTTGTGTGTGCCACACGCAGTGTTCCATCAGGGGATGTGTAATGAAGGCCATGGTCTAATAAAGGAATACAGGACTACATCTCGCTCTGTGTCACTCTGTCTCTCGCTCTGTCTCTCTCTCTGTGTCGCGCTGTCTCTCTCTCTCTCTCTCTCTCTCTTTCTCTCTTTCTGTGTCGCGCTGTCTCTCTCTCGTTCTGTCGCTCTCTCTCGCTCTGTCTCTCGCTCTGTCGCTCTCTCTCTCGCTCTGTCTCTCTTGCTCTGTCGCTCTCTCTCGCTCTGTCTCTCTTGCTCTGTCTCTCTTGCTCTGTGTCGCTCTGTCTCTCTCGCTCTGTGTCGCTCTGTCTCTCTCGCTCTGTCTGTGTCGCTCTGTCTCTCTCTCGCTCTGTCTCTGTCGCTCTCTCTCTCTCTCGCTCTGTGTCGCTCTGTCTCTGTCGCTCTCTCTCGCTCTGTGTCGCTCTGTCTCTGTCGCTCTCTCTCTCGCTCTGTGTCGCTCTGTCTCTGTCGCTCTCTCTCTCTCTCGCTCTGTGTCGCTCTCTCGCTCTGTGTCGCTCTGAGCCGCACTCTCTCGCTCTGAGCCGCACTCTCTCGCTCTGAGCCGCACTCTCTGTGTCTCTCTCTCTCTCGCTCTGTGTCTCTCTCTCGCTCTGTGTCGCTCGCTCTGTGTCTCTCTCTCGCTCTGTGTCTCTCTCGCTCTGTGTCGCTCTCTCTCTCGGGCGCTCTGTGTGTCTTTCTGTCTCTCCCTCCCTCCCTCCCATGCAGTGAGCTGGGCTGTGAATTGACAGTGTTAAGGATGGGAGGGTTGTTAAGGATGGGAGGCGGTGGTGTTTTAGGGCTGTGTTCATTTGATGGATGTTTAGCAGTGTGCATGTTCTGCATGTTCAAATGCCCCAGCAGCCAGGAAGGCACACCAGCCAGCAGTGGAGGGAGAGAGGGAAAGAGAGAAGGAAGGAAGGAAGGGGAGAGAGGGTGGAAGGGTGTAAGGGTGAGAGGGAGTTAGAGAAGCCAGAGTATGGAGGCTGGGCTAGGCGGAGAATGGGGAGCAGTGATTCAAAGGAGAGGAGAGCGTGGTGAATCTAAAAATGTTTTACGTAATATTGCTGTCCAGGTATCCAAATTGTGGCTTTAAAAGAGAACATTAATCGTCAGCATATAATGACACGTTTTGTTTTTAAGCCCTGCATTTCTAATACCTTAATATTATTGCTGGATCTGATTTTAATAGCTAACTTTTTTAAATGGACTGGATCTTTATATTTACCACCTGGGTCCTGTTTGAAATCAAACCTTCTTGCTGAGTTACCTGATAGTTTACAGCATGTTAAAACATGCTGATAATGGATCTTTGAGTAGATCAAAAAAGGTTTCATATAACTCAACTGGTATGCCATCCAGTCCTGGAGTTGATTGCATCAATATGTTCCTCCACTGCAATTTGGCCCTCACACAAGTATTTCTGTACAGCTGTTATTTTTACACTGTTATTAGGGGGAACATCCTTAGTTATCTTCAGTTAGTGAAAATGCAGGAGACCGAAAATATAACGTATGCTTAAAGTACTTTGCTTCCTCTTTCAGAATATAATTTGGTGAATCATGGATGACAAGTTTCTTTTTAAATTATTTTTGGTAGCATTTCTATGTTGAAGATTTCAAAAATAATTTGGTCCCTGCAGCAATGTTCCAACATCTAGTGGAAAGCCTTCCCAGAAGAGTGGAGGCTGTTATAGCAGCAAAGGGGGACCAACTACATATTAATGCCCATGATTTTGGAATGAGATGTTCGACGAGAAGGTGTTCACATACTTTTGGTCATGTACTGTATATCTCACTAAGTCTGGATTTGTAAGCCTCCATATTGTAATTTCCCTGTGATAGTTTGTAATGTGGTTTCCTTTAAGATCCATTGGGGTACTAAAAACTATATATATATATATATATATATATATATATATATATATATATATATATATATATATATATATATATATATATATATATAATCTCCCACCATAATAATAGTAATTTGTTGCTTGTGAGCTCGATAGATCAGTATGTATAATTTTGCGTGGATCATCATTATTTGGACCATATAGATTAATTAGCCAAATGTGTTTATTGTTCAATGCCATATTTCAAATGATCCACCTTCCTTTCGGATCTGTTTGGACAGTTTGCACAGTTGGCTCAAAATTGTTATTAATTATTAGCATCACCCCTTTTGAGTTAGTTTTTTTGCCCATGATAGAAATATATTTCTCCCTCCCAGTCCTTTTTCCATACAACCTCATTTGTAATTGTAGAGTGAGTTTCCTGTAAACAGTAGATATTATATTACTTCTCTTTTAGCCAGGTAAAAATGTATTGTCTTGTTTTATAATCTGCTAAACAATTATAACTAGCTATACGTATTTCACCACTTACCATAATGAGATACAAGTTTCAAGTATACTTGCCTTTAATAATATATGCCTGTAAACTTACTACCAAAAAGTACCATGATGATCAAGCTGCTAGACACCAAGAAGAGGGTGTTGTCCCTGATACTATCATACCACCCCTATACTGTACCAGTAACGCGCCTTTAGCATCCCAAAACACCTTCAACCACCGATTTTGATGTCGCCCAGGTAAAACACATATTCAACCGCTGATTGACGTGGCCCAGGTAAAACACCTTCAACCGCTGATTGACGTGGCCCAGGTAAGAAATCGGGTGCGAGTGTGTGTGGTTAGGATGCTGAGCACTTAGACCTGATGTCTCTCTGCCACCCTCTTCACTGAGCAGTGGCCCTGCCCGCTCGTAAGAGATGAGATCACTGCACTCCGGCTCATCATCAGCAGAGCAGAGAGGATACAGACAAGCAGCTAGCAGCTACACCCAGCACCTCTCCTCCCCTCCCTCAGTCACTCTGTGGTGGTTGGATAACAATCTCTCCCTCAACATGATCAAGACAAAGGAGATGATTGTGGACAACAGGAAAAGGAAGGCAGAGCACGCCCCCATTCTCATCGATGGGGCTGTAGACGAGCAGGTTGAGAGCTTCAAGTTCCTTGGTGTCCACATCACCAAAAAACTAGCATTGTCCAAACACACCAAGACAGTCGTGAAGAGGGCAAGACAAAGCCTATTCCCCCTCAGGAAACTGATAAGAATTGGCATGGGTCCTCAGATCCTCAAAAGGTTATACAGCTGCACCATTGAGAGCATCCTGACTGGTTGCATCACTGCCTGGTATGGCAACTGCTTGGCCTCCAACATTACAGAGGGTAGTGCATACGGCCCAGTACATCACTGGGGCCAAGCTTCCTGCCATCTAGGACCTCTATACCAGGCGGTGTCAGAGGAAGTCCCTAAAAAATTGTAAAAGACTCCAGCCACCCTAGTCATAGACTGTTCTCTCTGCTACCGCACGGAAAGCGGTACCGGAGCGCCAAGTCTATGTCCAAAAGGCTTCTTAACAGCTTCTACCCCCCCAAGCCATAAGACTCCTGAACAGCTAATCAAATGGCTACCCGGACTACTTTGCATTTATTCCTCCTATGCATTTATTCCTCCGATGAATAAAACAATAGTCTACTTTAACTAACAATGACAGACAGAAAATACATCCACACACTTGTAAATGCTCCCAGGGGTAGGTTAATCAGACTTCGTTTTGACGCCAAACTGTGTCTTCATCAGGAAAATGAGCCTGTGAATGTCTGGAGCTGTTTTCAGCAACCAACGTGTTGTCTCTGACGGTCCCAGAGGTGTGAGTGGGAGCAGATATTAAACAGGATTAATGTGTGTATGTCACTCTGTCACAAATGCTTTATTTCCAGCAAGACCGAGATAGACCGAGCTCAGAGACGGGGGAGTTTGCGCAAAACACTAACTTCACTGGGTGTCTGTTATTTTCAACCTCTCCCTGACCCATTCTGTAATGTTTTAAGCAGACCTCTGTAGTCCTTGTGCCACAGAACACCAAGGTAATATGTCTAAATAACTATAGCTGCGTAGCACTCACATCTGTAGCAAATGAGATGCTTTGAAAGGATGGTCATGGCTCACATCAACACCATCATCCCAGACATCCCGGACCCAGTCCAATTCGCATACCGCCCCAACAGATCCACAGATTATGCAATATTGCACTCCACACTGCCCTTTCCCAACTGGACAAAGGGAACATCTATGTGAGAATGTTGTTCATTGACTACAGCTCAGCCTTCAACACCATAGTGTCCTCCAAGCTCATCACTAAGCTAAGGACCCTGGGACTGAACACCTCCGTCTGCAACTGGATCCTGGACATCCTGACGGGCCGCCCCCAGCCTGTAGGTAGGAATGGCACACTTTACATGTTTTACATTAGATAAATGCTAGACTGAAGTCTAACAGTACTGCACCCACAATGTTCTTATCAATTTGTTTCAGGCTATCATCAGTCATTTGTGTCCGTGCAGTACATGTTGAGTGCCCTTCTCTATAATCATGCTGAAAGTCTGTTGTTTAATTTGTTCACAGAGAAAAAACATTGTATCTGGTCAAACAACATTTTTCAAAAACTTTGCTAAGAGCTGGCAGCAAGCTGATAGGTCGGCTGTTAGAACCAGTAAAGAGCACTTTACCATTCTTGGGTAGCGGAATGACTTTGGCTTCCCTTCAGGTCTGAGGACAATCACTTTTCTCCAGGCTCAGATTAAAGATATAACAAACAGGAGTGGCTATAGAGTCCGCTACCATCCTTAGTAGCTTTCCATCTAAGTTGTCAATGCCCTGTGGTTTCTCTTTATTGATGGACTACAACCATTTTTCCACTTCTCCCACACTAAATGTACATAATTCAAAATTACACTGTTCTTTTTATTAAATGTTGAATGAAAAGCGCTCTACAGTATGATACTATAATAGTTATTCTCTATTCTAGTTTCAGTTCAGCGGAGTCATAAAGGGCCATAGATTAAAGGGCTAAACGCATGCCAGTATTTCTGTGCACAGCCTTACATGCAGAGTTCATGTAATGCCAAATGGATGGATGGATGGATAACCTGGCCTCAACTCTAGCTCTGCACTCTGCAGAAAGTGCTGAGTGTGTGAGACCTGCTGGCCCAGGGTGGAAACAATGGTCTCCCCGAGTGGAACCTGTAATCTAAAAACCATTCCAGTCCTGTCTAACCCTCTTCTCTCTACACCAGCACAGCTGAAATGCATCTGACAGGGTATGGAGAGACTGCTTCCATTACCATTGTTTTTCACATTCACACGCAGGTGTGAATTTAGAGTAGGGTGGTTATTTTCGATATGGTCATAACTGTTGCTAAGCATGGAAGGTGGAAGGTTTACATTGAAAAAGAATGGTCAGTAAGTGTTGTGTTCATGACTCACGAGTACATTGCAGACAATATGGACTTAACATTTAATGTACTATAGTTACCCAGATGCAAAAGGAATGCGGATGTTGGGACCTTTCCGTAGCACGTGTGTAATTTTTCAGGGGGATACACCAATCAATCACCCCTCCCTATACACACCACACACAAACAATCTGAAACGTAACATCTTATCTCATACATTCATTTGCATTTACCATTTTGTCACAAGGGGATATTTTCACAAGATGTATTGTCTGGGTGTGTTTTTTTTCTCTGGGGCCTTTCTTCCTATCTCTGTCTCCTCACTTGTCTAGGCTGCAGGCGCTGAGGGAGGCTATGAGGCGGTGTATCTCCATGGCACACTGCATACGAACCACTGCCTGCCTTGCTGCTTTAAAACAAACAGAAAACATTAAAGTCTCTTCTCCTCTACTGTGTGCAGGGCATATAAAGCCATTGAGGACGACGACCTGAAGTTTCCCCTAATCTATGGCGAAGGGAAGAAGGTAAGTCTGCCCTCACCCGTTCGCACCAGCCGCCCGTGAGCAGGGCTACTCCCTTGTTTTGCTGAGCTGTAATCAAAGCTCCACCAAGGCACCATTAGTCAGCCCAGTGTCACTCTGTGGAGGAGGGAGCAGTCTTTGTCTGCAGGAAGGCTCACTATGGCGCCATTCCAGACCATCTTTATAACAGTTGCACTGAACACGCGATAAGATTGCTAGCCTATATCATGTTAATGTGGTTCCTGAGATGCCAAGCCAAAGTCTGGTTATCAGCGTATGCTACCCTGCATATTAGTTCCTCTGCCCCTCATCTGACATGCAGGCAGTAGTTGGCTGTGTCGTTAGATGAGGACCAGGCAGATGTCACCCAAGTGCGGTCTGATACACCACCACAGTAAGCCTCCTATCACAGTGGGCTGTGCCCATGACGTCAAGTGCCAGCCGAGTCCCTCCTTTGAAGTGAGGGGGAGAGTGATATAGAGTGGAGAGGATTGGGTTGTGCTGGGGAGAAACGCTACCACACTACAAAGCCCGGCACAGCCTGTCGGGGCCGTACGTACGCTCAACGATTAATTCCAGGATGTTTGTCCTCAGCCCGAGTAGCTTTATCTCTGTCTTTATCCCTTAGACTCTCCCTCTTTCTTTTTCCTCGTCTCGCTCATGTTGCGGCATCTGCATACTGATCCCAGCTCAGCCCAACTGACTGTACGACTGCCTCTTCGCCCCCCGCCCTCTCTCCTCTCTCTCCCCTCGCCCCCTCTGTCTTTTCTCTCTCCTCCCTCCTCTGTCTCTCCTCCTCACATGGCTCCTTATACAATTAGCACTGCTCCCCAGCTCCAAGCAGCTAGCTCTTTTCAGAGGCAGAGGCGATATGTGCAGACAGTAGGAATCAAAAGGAATTTCACACAGTGTACAAATGAGGGAGACCATAGACAGCGTTGGTGTCTCAGACTAGGTAGAGAGGAGAGAGATGTTGCTTGCTTGCACTCAAGGTCCAACTGTAATTTTACTTTTAACCCAACCCCTCCTAAACACACACTTATACAGGAATTTTGGAGAGTTGCGGGGGGCTGCCACGCTGGGCGCCCAGGGAGCTGTTGTAGTGGGGGGGGGGGGGGGGGGTTTAAGTAAATTTACGTTACCAAGGGCACAACAGCAGAGATTTAGGATTTGATTCCAGCAACCCTCCAATCGATTCTAGCAGAATTCATTCCATGTATTTAATATGGAGATTGTTTTCACTCTGACCCTGAGGTCCACACACATCAAAGGACTTCAATGGATCAAATGAACCTAAACATTGGTTTGAAATAATACTTGTTGCCAAAACAGAGTTGGGGATTGAGTATCGTAGAATCAGAGGGAGGTGATGTTTATAGTTCCTCTCTTTGATGGTCTCATCCCTCCACAGGCACGTGTGTTGGCTACCATCGGGGTCACCAGGGGCCTGGGAGACCACGAGCTCAAAGTGCATGACTCCAACATCTACATCAAACCCTTTTTGTCCTGCTGCCCCGAGGTAGAGTACTATACTCCTTATTCTCTATTTCCTGTCTATCAATAACCTGGAGAGTCTAATAGTGCCATAAAAATGCATCAGACCTTATTGACCTCGTCATCATGATCAAATGACAGGAAACGGTGTCTGTATTCCAAATGGCAGATGGTCGGGGGGGGGGACGACTGCAAATTGATCACAAGAAGCGCAAACAAATATGTTTGACTAAAACATAATGATTTCAAACATTGCTTACATTTGTATATGATCACTTCGTGTGTCTCTATTATGCGTGGGAATACTTGGGAACAGATTTATTACATTAAAATCACTTGGAGCTGATTTCTTTGTGTTTTTTTACAGTTTCTTATGTCCAACAATTTAAATTCCACAACAAAAATAATGCGGGCCGCCAGTTGGGGAACCGTGCCCTACCATTAACCAGTGTCCATCATTCCATCCAACCATTATCTTGTCTGCATTGAAGTTAGTGACATACCAACATTGACATATGACTTACATGCTGACCACACCGCTCACGTCGCGTGTGCGAGCATTGTAAAATAAATGTTTGTTTTGATATTTCAACCTGCGTGTCCTGATCTCGTTTGGTGTGGGTGGACAAAATCAACTTGCGTGCAATGGCACACGCACGCGCGGTCTGGTCCGCATGTTATTGACATACTAATATTTCAGCTCATATTCTTAAAAGGAGTTTTCAGCTCCCAACCACTGAACAATTACCTCCTGCCTCCTGATAGTCACGAAGCTCTCAACACTCTCTTGATCTTTAATTCATCGCCCTCCGAGTTCAGTCATGGTTCAGACACTGCAACACCTACTGTAGATTAGCTTTTTTGAAGAGTTCATCTTATCAACTTTTTTTCCCTATCCTCTATCCTTCCTGTCTTTCTGCCCTTGCTGTTGCTCTAAACTTTAAAGTGACTGTAAATACATATGGGACAGTATGTACAATGCATTCGGAAAGTATTCAGACCCCTTCCCTTTTTCCACATTTTGTTACGTTACAGCCTTTTTCGAAATTCTAGCAAATGTATTTTTTTTTTTACAGAAATACCTTATTTAAGTATTCAGACCCTTTGCTATGAGACTCAAAATTGAGCTCAGGTGCATCCTGTTTCCATTTATCATCCTTGTGATGTTTCTACAACTTGATTGGAGTCCACCTGTGGTAAATTCAAATGATTGGGCATGATTTGGAAATGCACACACCTGTCTATATAAGGTCCCACAGTTGACAGAGCAAAAACCAACCCATGAGGTCGAAGGAATCTGGGGAAGGGTACCAAAACATTTCTGCAGCATTGAAGGTCCCCAAGAACACAGTTGCCTCCATCATTCTTAAATGGAAGAAGTTTGGAACCACCTAGAGGTGGCCGCCCGACCAAACTGAGCAATCGGGGGAGAAGGGTCTTGGTCAGGGAGGTGACCAAGAACCTGATGGTCACTCTGACAGAGCTCCAGAGGTCCTCTGTGGAGATGGGAGAACCTTCCAGAAGGACAAGCATCTCTGCAGCACTCCACCAATCAGGCCTGTATGGTAGAGTGGCCAGATGGAAGCCAATCCTCAGTAAAAGGCACATGACAGCCCGCTTGGAGTTTGCCAAAAGGCACCTAAAGGACTCTCCGACCATGAGAAGATTCTCTGGTCTGATGAAACCAAGATTGAACTCTTTGGCCTGATTGCCACGTCTGGAGGAAACCTGGCACCATCCCTACAGTCAAACATGGTGGTGGTGGCAGCATCATGCTGTGGGGATGTTTTTCAGCGCCAGGGACTGGGAGACTAGTCAGGATCGAGGGAAAGATGCAGTGCAAGTACAGAGAGATTCTTGTTGAAAACCTGCTCCAGAGCGCTCAGGACCTCAGACTGGGGTTAAGGTTCACCTTCCAACAGGACAACAACCCTAAGCACACAGCCATGACAACGCAGGAGAGGCTTTGGGACAAGTGTCTGCCAGAGGCAGGACTTGAACCTGATCAATCTCTGGAGAGACCTGAAAATAGCTGTACAGCAACGCTCCCCATCCAACCTGACAGAGCTTGAGAGGATATGTAGAGAAGAATGGGAGAAACTCCCCAAATACAGATGTGCCAAGCGTCATACCCAAGAAGACTCAAGGCTTCAACAAAGTACTGAGTAAAGGGTCTAAATACTTATGTAAATTTGATATTTCCATTTTTTTTTTTTTATATATATATATATATATATATACATTTTGTGTGTATTGTGTGTAGCTTGGTAAAGGGGAACAACAGCATTTGAATCCATTTTATAATAATAATAATAACGTGTGGAAAAAGTCAAGGGATCTGAATACTTTCCCAATGCACTGTATATAAGATGGAGGTCTAAAATTGCTATGGAATCCAGTCGTCAGGGGTTTCAGACTGTGAACCCAAGGTCAAGGCATTTCCTGTTGATCATATATTCAAACAGTGGTGCTTGTAGGTCAAAAGTAAGATGTGGTTAGTGGGAGTGTCATCACTGTTTTACAGTAAGGCGTCTCAATGTCGGAGTCTCCCTTTTTATATTGTGAAATAGACTCTTGTTTTTTCTCCCACTGGTTATTATTCTAGTCAGACAGAGGCATTCATTTGCTACCGATAGCTTTTTGACTTCTGATCATAAGGTCCACTGATGACTGATGATACATTAGCGATAAGTCTTTGATTCTTTCACAACCACTTTTACAACACTGTCATCATGCTGTGTTTGTTCATTGACTGACTAGCACTCTCAGTTTGTGAGGTGAAGGACATGCCTCTTATGGAGTAACAACATAGCAGTATGTCCCTGGTCATTGCCATTACAATGCCAGCACATGGAAACAACAATACTTCATAACCATGGCACTTTTGTCCAGAGACCAAAGCCAGGGGCATTACTTGGTGCTCTCGGAGTGTGACATGCAGCAGGATGCCTTTTTTATTATGCCAGATAGATAGAGTGTGCTGTAGCAGAGGTAATGGGCACAGTAGCACTGATCTATACATTTAGAAGACCTCTTTGTGGAAACTGCAGGCTCTAGCTGTCTTATCATAAAAGATGAGATCAAGATCAAGGAGAGGAATAACATATGATAATTTCCATGTAAAAGGACCCATGAGCACCTACGTGAAGTTCATAGGAGCATGTCAAATTGGGTGTCAAATGAAAGCTAAGAATCTATATTTGTGAGAAATTAAGACATATATACATTTTTCAACAATTTTCCATTCTGAAAATTCTGAATAAACAAAAAGGCTTTGATTTCTGGTCAAACTGATTTGGAAAACATCTATTAGAAAAGGTCTTAAGGTATTAGAAATACATCAACACCAGAATGTTGAAGACTCCTGCCAACTAATATCAACACATATTTCGTTTTGGAGAAATGTTTGCGTTTGAAATTGTTACTGTATCTTTTAAGATTCCTACTAGTTTCTCTTCCTCATGAGGAGGGAGGATAATGAAAGTTCACAGAAGTAACAAGTAATGGTAGACCTATCAATTAGTTATGTTTTTACTGATATCAATTTTGTTTCTGAATTATTAAGTGACTAAAACTCAATTACGTTACCAAATCTGTAACGGAATTTCCCAAAAATCGGTAACAGAATTTATGCAATTGAAATGGCTACTATGGGAAATCATAGTAGCCACAAACCACAGTTGGGTTCACAAGTTTGAAAAGCACAGTAAAGTAGAGTATAGTACTGTACAGTAGAGCACACAAGTTGAGTACACTCTACTGAACTCTATTGTGCTGTACTTTGATGTCCAAACTTCATTTCTCAGAACAAGAAAAGACTGACGAGTTTCAGAAGAAAGTTATTTGTTTCTGGCCATTTTGAGCCTGTAATCGAACCCACAAATGCTGATGCTCCAGATACTCAACTAGTCTAAAGAAGTACAGTTTTATTGCTTCTTTAATCAGCACATCAGTTTTCAGCTGTGCTAACATAATTGCAAAATGGTTTTCTAATGATCAATTAGCCTTTTAAAATGATAAACTTGGATTAGCTAACACAACGTGCCATTGGAACACAGGAGTGATGGTTGATGATAATAGGCCTCTGTACGCCTATGTAGATATTCCATAAAAAATCTGCCATTTCCTGCTACAATAGTCATTTACAACATTAACAATGTCTACACTGTTTCTGAACAATTTGATGTTATTTTAATGGACAAAAAATTAGCTTTTCTTTAAAAAACAAGGACATTTCTAAGTGACCCAAAACCTTTGAAAGGTAGTTAGCTCATTCTAGTATTTCTACTACTGTAGAAATGTGTTTGTATATTTATACACCACATTTTTATTTATGGATGGATGGATGGATGGATGGATGGATGGATGGATGGATGGATGGATGGATGGATGGATGGATGGATGGATGGATGGATGGATGGATGGATGGATGGATGGATGTATAGGTACTTTATTGATCCCCGAGGGGACATTTCTGGATTCTTGAAATAACCGACAATCTACTGCTGTACATATTATTCTTAGTCGATCATGTGTCATCTGGTGTATATATGTATAGATTGCTTTTGGATTACTGTTACAATGCTATTTGGTTGTTTTATTCAGACTTTTTTTTCTATACATGTTTTATTATTGTGTACTGTTTACTGCATTGTTAGGAGCTAGTAACATAAACATTTAGCTTGACCACCAACAACATCTGCTAAACTGTGTACGCGACCAATAAACTTTGATTTGATAGAGTGGTGGAGACATGTTACAAATGGTTTACAGAAAGGATGTGCCTCTGTGATCTTCTCTCTGTAATAACGTCACCATAACCTCCCTCTATGCCCATCCACAGGTCAAAGTTTACCCTCTGACACAGTACGAACATGGGGCGGATGACGTCCTGGTGATGGGGACAGACGGGCTGTGGGACGTTCTCTCCAACCAGGAGGTTGCCGAGGCAGTCACCTGCTTCCTGGCCAACTGTGACCCTGACGACCAGCATAGGCATGTTCCGCTCATTCTACTGTAGCACAGCTGCTGCCCCCAGCCAGATAGACATATAGATATTGTAGTCACAAGCCTGAACTTCCGCTCACCCCGCTCTTATTTGGATGAGGATGAACGTTGTTATTTTGTCGTAATTACACACATTTCTAAACATTTGGATAAGTATTTTCTGAAGTTGATGAAGAGCTTGTGAGACTAGTAATGGAAAGGTTCCTTTCTTGAGGATACCATGGCATGCTGGTTGATTACGTAATCAAAACAGGAAAAACATTCAAATTGTTTCCGAAATGTCCTACCCCTTCAAGGCTTTCTTAGTTTGGGGTTTAGTAAGTTAGCTTCAGGTGGCCGGTGGAATAATTTAGAGACTGTCTAAATGGTAGGTTGTCATGTAATTTATTCTCTTGCTATTTGTTCACACACTGAAGATTAATACAACTAGCTGTCTGCTCTATGTCTAAGTATTATTGTCCTTTGTCTCTTCCATTGTGCTCCAGGTACACGATGGCAGCTCAGGACCTGGTCATGAGGGCACGGGGGGTCCTGAAGGACCGAGGCTGGAGGATAGCCAACGACCGGCTGGGCTCTGGAGATGACATCTCTGTCTACATCATCCCTCTGATGTACGGCAACCGGCAGACCTAGCCCCATCTCGCCACCACCCACCATGGGACTCAAGACATGGGCTGTGTCCGAAATGGCACCCTATTCCCTATATTTTGGCGGTAGGTAGCCGAGTGGTTAGAGCGTTGGGCCCGTAACCGAAAGGTTGCTGGATCGAATCCCCGAGCTGACAAGGTAAAAATATGTCGTTCTGCCCCTGAACGAGGCAGTTAACCCACTGTTCCTAGGCCGTCATTGTAAATAAGAATTTGTTCTTAACTGAGTTGCCTAGTTAAATAAAGGTAAAATAAAAAATAAAATCCATAAGTCCATAAAAAGTAGTGCACTATATAGGGTATAGGATGACATTTTAGGTGCTCTCCCAAGCAGCAGACCTAGCTGAGGCTCAGCTAACCACTCACCATGGGACTCTAGACGGGCGGCTCCCCCACTCCCATCCATCCTAATCCCCCTTTCCTTAAATCAATGTCCTGCTACTCACACAGTTCTTCTCTCTTGGGAAAGGAAATTCTCAGGATGTTCTAATGTACAGTACCTTCAGTTTCTTCTATTGTTTCTGTGCTGCAAATGAACAAGGGACAATTCTGGATTTCAAACTATTCATTAGGCTATGGTTTCTGCATAGCAAAATATATTTTGTTACAATGAAAGGGCATTGCTTTCACAAAGGTGTTACTACTCTTTTGGATATCGCATGGGACAATTTTTAATGAAGGGCAAAGGGACTGTCTTTTGAAGTGCAATGCTTTATGGTGTTGGTTTTTAGCCTATTTAGATGAGATATTGTTAATATATTACTGATTATGAACATGTAAATATGCTTAAACATGAATAGATTTTAGATATAGATTTCAGGTATATACCCTGTTTGAGTTGTGTGTGTGTGTGTGTGTGTGTACAGTATACATTATGGAACCTGTTTTGTTCCTATGATGTTCTGTGTGTCTTTTCTGACTAAGGTCAACCATCCATTACATCCACAAGTCTGACCTAGAGTAGGTGTGTCAAACATACAATCTGTCCTGCGTGTGGTTTGAGTTAAAAAAAATATATACATATTTTATTTTTGTTAAAATATTTTTTGGGGGGGGACATTCATACAGTTTCTTGACTTTGTCCAGCTCGCTAATAATCCCCAAAATGAAAGCTAGACAGTGAGGGAGCATCAAATTCCAAAAATGATGGATAGAGGACATTTTTTCAGTTTGACAGCTAGGAAATGTAAACTATTAGTGACTCCCCTGACCTAGACTCTACAATCCTACCATAGACATACTATATCTTTCAGAACCATAGTTGGGGTGTTTATCTCCAAGTGTAAAATTATTTGAAGTCAGACTGGTTTTAATGCCAGTGACAATGTTAATCTCTCATTGTTGACTTTTTCTCCATTTTGATGGGTTTGTATTTTCTTTATCATTGCTGTACTGAATGTGAATTTACTTACAGGATATGAAGGAACACATCTTCACATTCGTTTGGGTTGCAAACGGAGAAACTGGAAAGTTTCTAAGTTTACCAGTAGACTATCATAATTTTGGTTTCTTTCAAGGATGTTATGTAATCCATCACAAGACATTTAGTGGCCTTTTTGGGTATATTTGATTACCACGGGGTCTAATAATCTCTGGCCCTCTGTGTTACATGTAAAATATATGAAGTAATTGATTAAGATGATACAACGTATAGAATGACAAAGCTGTAAAACATTATCCTAAATATAAACTATAATTTAGAGAAGAACATTGGTGTTAAATATGAAATATCTTTTGATATATATTTTTTTACAAACTTTTCTTTATTTTACTATGTCTATGTATTTGTTAATGTTTTGGCTTCAAGCTGGTGGCAGTTGTGAAAAAAAGTCAGTTGGAAGAGTTGTAACACATTTCCAGAGAACGCATAGAGCCCCGAGTTGATTATCCCTTTTATACCATGGTTATAATTTAACACATTTGTCACTAGAAATGTGTTAATTTGCTGGTAGAAATCTGTTGAACATCTACAAGTAGCTAGCAAGTTTACTAGATACCTACAGTACAGTCGTGGCCAAAAGTTTTGAGAATGACAAGTATTGGTCTCCACAAAGTTTGCTGCCTCAGTGTTGATGATGGCAATTTGCATATACTCCAGAATGTCATGAACAGTGATCAAATGAATTGTAATTAATTGCAAAGTCCCTCTTTGCCATGAAAATGAACTTAATCCCCAAAAAACATTTCCACTGCATTTCAGCCCTGCCAGAAAAGGACCAGCTGCCATCATGTCAGTGATTGTCTCGTTAACACAGGTGAGAGTGTTGACGAGGACAATGCTGGAGATCACTCTGTCATGCTGATTGAGTCAGAATAACAGACTGGAAGCTTTAAAAGGAGGGTGGTGCTTGAAATCATTGTTCTTCCTCTGTCAACAATGGTTACCTGCAAGGAAACATGTGCCGTCATCATTACTTTGCACAAAAAGGGCTTCACAGGCAAGGATATTGCTGCTGGTAAGATTGCACATAAATCAACCATTTATCGGATCATCAAGAACTTCAAGGAGAGAGGTTCAATTGTTGTGAAGAAGGCATCAGGGCGCCCAAGAAAGTCCAGCAAGCGCCAGGACCGTCTCCTAAAGTTGATTCAGCTGCAGGATCAGGGCACCACCAGTGCAGAGCTTGCTCAGGAATGGCAGCAGGCAGGTGTGTGTGCATCTGCACACACAGTGAGGCAAAGACTTTTGGAGGATGGCCTGGTGTCAAGAAGAGCAGCAAAGAAGCCACTTCTCTCCAGGAAAAACATCAGGGACAGACTGATATTCTGCAAAAGGTACAGGGATTGGACTGCTGAGGACTGGGGTAGTGTCTTTTTCTCTGATGAATCCCCTTTCTGTTTGTTTGGGCCATCCGGAAAACACCTTGTCCGGAGAAGAAAAGGTGAGCGCTACCATCAGTCCTGTGTCCTGCCAACAGTAAAGCATCCTGAGACCATTCATGTGTGGGGTTGCTTCTCAGCCAAGGGAGTGGGCTCACTCACAATTTTGCCTAAGAACACAGCCATGAATAAAGAATGGTACCAACACATCCTCTGAGAGCAACTTCTCCCAACCATTGAAGAACAGTTTGGTGACAACCAATGCCTTTTCCAGCATGATGGAGCACCTTGCCATAAGGCAAAAGTGATAACTAAGTGGCTCGGGGAACAAAATATCGACATTTTGGGTTCATGGCCAGGAAACTCCCCAGACCTTAATCCCATTGAGAACTTGTGGTCGATCCTCAAGAGCCGGGTGGACAAACAAAAACCCACAACTTCTGACAAACTCCAAGCATTGATTATGCAAGAATGGCCTGCCATCAGTCAGGATGTGGCCCAGAAGTTAATTGACAGCATGCCAGGGCAGATTGCAGAGGTCTTGAAAAAGAATGGTCAACACTGCAAATATTGACTCTTTGCATAAACTGAATGTCATTGTCAATGAAAGCCTTTGACACTTATGGAATACTTGTAATTATACTTCAGTGTACCATAGTAACTACTGACATAAAGATCTAAGAACACTGAAGCAGCAAACTTTGTGGAGACCAATACTTTTGTGGAGACCAATACTTTTGGCCACGACTGTAGTTGCTGTGGTAACCAACCAGACATCAGTCCTAGCTTGCTATTATGAACATCGAATTTTACAATGCCAATAATGTTTTCAATTTGACTTTTGCTTTCAAAAGCAGCTCAAACAGAACATGTAAGAGTGAACTATAGCCATTTTAATTCTACGGAGCTCTAGAATGCCAATCAGAAACAAGTATTCAAATAATTCCATTGTTGATTAGATTCTTTTAAAAATTATTTTGGCTATTTTCTCTTGAACCATATAATCTATCTACTATAAACCCATTGACAATATGGACACCAATATAATAAATTAATACTATATTATGTAGCGATCTGCCCGGCATACGCTAGCCACACGTTGCGTGGCAGCGAAGAGCGCTAGGGATTGTGGGTAGCTCATGTCCCGGTTCTAAAAATGTTGTGGTATGCCTTTACGTTTCAGTAGTTAAGCTAATGTTATGTGTTTATGTTTCTTTAAGTTGTCGTAGTTCAGGTTATGGGGGAATGTTAAAATGCCTACCGTGACCGAGCCTTGCATGGCCGGAGGATGTGTTCTTTGTTGATCGTTGAAGGAGGTAAGAAAATAAAGGGTGACGTTCCTGGAGTCGTGCGGTGTATGGGGCACAGGAACTCTCCAGTAAAATCAATCTCTGTCTCTTGCCATCTTCTTCTGGCTGAGCTCGCCACATTGGTGTCAGAAGTGGGATAGCGAGCAGAAGAAGATGGAGAGAGAGATTGACGAGCTGGAGAGGACACTCGCACAGACCCAGGGGCACCTAACGAGCCTACTGCGGCAGAAGATGGAGTCTGCCAGAGGTGGTGGCTACATGGCATGCCCCGACGGTGCCAGTGTCCCACGGCTACCCCAGCAGGGTACTGCAAGACCACGCCCACAACCCGTGGCTACAACCAGCAACGTCATGCTACCTACCAGTCCAGAGCTGCAACAACCCCTCCTCGGCACGCCCAGCCTACCACGTTCTGCAGGGGTGCCAAGATCATCCGCCAAGCTGCCCAAGTACAACGGGACGACTCAGCTAGAGCCCTACCTCGCCCAAGTCCACCTGGCGGTCCGACACAGCGGCTGGAGCAGTGAGGAAGCCGCTACTCACCTGGCACTAGCGTTAGAAGGGAACGCAGTACAGGTGCTTCTCGACCTAACCCCAGCAGAACAACGGGACCTCCAAGCCTTGACCGGGGCGCTGGAAATGAGGTTTGGGCAGAGACTCTTCGCGGACCAGAGCAGGGAGCAACTGGCCAGCCGCCATCGCCAAGGAGAAGAGAACCTGGGCACCTTCGCTGCTGATGTGCGGCTGCACGCTCGACAGGGCTACCCCGAATTCCAAATAGCTGCACAAGAGGAGCTGGCCCTCCACGCTTTCCTGCGGGGGCTCGCACCAGAAAAGCTGCGACAACATGTCTGCCTCGCCAGGCCTAAGACTCTCGGTGAGGCACTCCATGAGGCCGAACAAGCCGAAGGGGTACTCTCCAGGTGGCCCACCCAGCAGAGGGTCACATCACGCCAACCATGTGTCCGGGTGGCCGACTACGACGAGGGGGAAACGACAGAAGAGGTCTGTCAGGTTCGGCCTCCGCTACGACGATTCCAGCACCAGACTCCACCACCCAGGCGACGCCCCCCCTGGTCTACAGACCGGTGTTACAGATGCGACGAACCTGGCACCAGCGCCAAAAGCCAGAGCTTCTCCGTTTGGGGGAAACGACGGAGGAGTGGTCTAACGAGGGGTCCACCACTCCGGTCTCCATCCCCCCTCCAGGGCCGATGCTCTGTGGTCGGACGCCTCGGCCACACCAAGGGACTATACCTGCAATGTCGACTGGACGGCCGACCTTGTAGAGCCCTGGTAGACACGGGGTCAACCATTTCCTTGGTGCGACCTGGCGTCCTTCCGGATACCACCGGGCCACCTTCCAAGGCTTGGTCGCCAACCACCACGCAGATGGTCACAGTGACGGGAGAAGAGGTTGGCATGAGAGGGAAGAAGCCAGTAAAAGTCCAGGTTGGAGACCAGGAGCTGGAGCACGGGTTCTGGCTTGCCGACATCCGTGACGCATGCATCATTGGCCTGGACCTGCTGAGTCGTTGGGGCGCCCGTGTTAATGTGTCAGGGACATCTATCACTCTTGGCACGGAGACCGTGGCGCTCCAGTCTGGTAAAGAGAAGGACTGGCCCAAAGACAGGCGAGCCAGTCGTCGAGCAGCGACCAGACAGCCCAAACGGCCTTCCACTGCCCGTGGGCCCAACCAGCATCAGGCCGCTTCAGCCCCAACCACTGTGTCTGCTGCCCTTCCCTCCGCCGAGACGACAGAAAGACGAGAGGAGGCCGAAACACAACCAACTAAGGTCTTGGGGACGGTCAAATGGTTCAACGTCCGAAATGGCTACGGTTTCATCAACAGAAATGACACAAAAGAAGACGTCTTTGTCCACCAGACCGCCATAAAGAAAAACAACCCCAGGAAATACCTCCGCAGTGTTGGAGATGGAGAAAGTGTGGAGTTTGATGTGATTGAAGGGGAAAAGGGAGCAGAGGCAGCCAATGTGACCGGCCCAGCGGGTGTTTCAGTCCAGGGGAGCAAGTATGCCGCTGGCCGGAACCGCTACAGGCGGTACCCCCGTAGGAGGGGCCCAGCCCGTGACCACGCTACCCCCCATACTTGGGTGACGAGAGCCAGGGAGCTCCAGCCCAGGCCAACTCCGGGGCGAGACAGAAGCAGACCTACGATGCCCCAAAAGGGTGTTTCTCCCAAGCTCTGCAGCCATTGGCAGGGGCCCGGGGAGATCTTGGGCCGACTATCGGGGGTGGGTACAGGGTGCGCATGCCGGGCCGAGACTGCACGGCGGAGGCGTCCTGAACACTTGAGGGACTTTGTGTTGAGAGATTGGGTCGTCGGGGGCGACTGACCCCTCTGGTGGGGGCTATGTAGCGATCTGCCCGGCATACGCTAGCCACACGTTGCGTGGCAGCGAAGAGCGCTAGGGATTGTGGGTAGCTCATGTCCCGGTTCTAAAAATGTTGTGGTATGCCTTTACGTTTCAGTAGTTAAGCTAATGTTATGTGTTTATGTTTCTTTAAGTTGTCGTAGTTCAGGTTATGGGGGAATGTTAAAATGCCTACCGTGACCGAGCCTTGCATGGCCGGAGGATGTGTTCTTTGTTGATCGTTGAAGGAGGTAAGAAAATAAAGGGTGACGTTCCTGGAGTCGTGCGGTGTATGGGGCACAGGAACTCTCCAGTAAAATCAATCTCTGTCTCTTGCCATCTTCTTCTGGCTGAGCTCGCCACAATATGATTATACATTTTTTTTTTACAGTTCTAGTATCAATTACAAATGTTATGATAGATTGTCACACTTTCTGTTAATTATCAAAATTACTGAAGATTGTGGTAACTTTGGTAAATTACTAGTAGCTTTGCAACTCTACATTTGATACATCATTTTGAAACATCTACCTCATGCTTTTGGTTTGTTTTAAACAAGAGATCCAATCCCTTGTCCCTCTTTAACCTTTGCATTTTTTCTCTATGTCAAATGCATGTTTGCATCATCCTGTTTTGTGTGCTTGTTTACTTTTGAAATATGAAACCGCATAGGTACTGTACATGTGCCATTCTTTACTTAATTAATGTCATGTCACTAGTTTTTATACTAGTATAGCTTAGTCTAGCTCTGTTCAACATTGTATTAGGGCAGGGATGGGCAACTTTGATGGGGGCCACAAAAAATAAGAATTCATTATGAGGGGATTCTACTAATTTTGCTATGGGGTGGAGAGGAAAGTGTTTTACAGCAAATTTCCTGCAATTCTGCACATTTTGGCATAGGGTAGAGATACATGTTTGTAGTTTTTAATATGATAACTGAGTGAAACTGACTAAAACAGTATTTAGCTGTCATGGGCTAGTTGACTGACTCAGTGATTGACGTAACAAGAGAGAAACTGTTGATGCACAACCACATTTCTAAATTGCACCTTGTGTATTCTACTATTTTAACTCTCAACAGTAAGTTGAGATCCTGACTGAGTTCCTCCCCCCATTTGGGAGTGGGGGGGGCAAATTGATCCAAGGGCCTTTAAAAGGAGGACCCACGGGCTGCCAGTTGCCCATCTCTGTATTCCGGGTAACTCCCCTAACTGTCATATATTGCAACATTAATATGACATAGGTATAAATGGTTTACTGAATGTTGTGAGGGCAGAATCCTTACTTGAGACATGGTTGTGTAATTTAATCTTTATACAAATGCTTGATTTAAGCAAAAGTTACAAGTGTGTATCTCTCAAATTAACATTCAGCACTTAAAGGCTAGAATTACATCAGATACATTCATTAGCAAGTGTTTGGGAGAAACACATACAATGCTTTGGAATGCTGGTATGAAACTGTTGCTCTCTGTTTTTTGTCGTTTACTGTTCATACGGGAGTAACTCAGGGAGCTATGTGACCGATTCTTATGCCGGATGTTGTATAGAATGTTTTCTCTGTACAGAGTGTATTTTATCCTGTATCCTTGTTATTAGTCTGGTATTTACACTTTGCTGAACAATACTCTGCAGACTAACCATGTATGGCATTGGCCTGAATCAATTTTTAAAATCCAGTCAAATCATTCTCTAGTCATGCCTATTCCATGTTTACTCGTGTCTCTGTTCCTAGCATGTTTCAAAGTGTTTCTGTTTTGATAACACATATTTTACTCATCAACTGCTCTATGACTGACCTGCTCAAAACAATACAGAAAGAGACTCAAGCAGAAGCAGAATGTAAAAAAGTGTAAATACAATGTAAAAAGACAGTCTGAAACAAGTCTCTCCTTTGTAATATTGTATGTGTTGTACATTTTTGTAACTCCAAGAAAAAAACTAAATGAAGTAAATGGGCATTTGTAATGTTTTGAAAACGTAAGTGCAATGTAAAACATTAAGGATTGCTTTTCCAAATGATAAAACATGCTGTGTGAGCTATTATTTCGAAGCCTCTTTTCTTGTAAATGTTATAAGTAAAAATAAATGTACCAAGGGTACACACATCAACACAACTTACCATTGTGTCTATCTACAACAGCAGATTTAGATAGACCCACATTCTGTAAATCAGATGGATACAGTACATATACAAACTACACAGGCCTTTGTGTCTAGGGACTGTTTAGGACTCAATTACCAGATGGCACTAGGCGTTTTGTTATAGACAGATGGAAGGTGCAATAAGAGGTGGTGATTGATTCCTGGATAGAGCAGCGCTTTGGTGAGCCCTGTGTGGCATGTAGGGAGGCTTGGCCCCCTGGGGGAGCAGACAGCTGGAGCCCTGTCTGGAGGGAGGGAGGAGGTCGACTGGCTGGTTGTTCTGATACCAGGGCTCTCAATTTGTCTTTCCATGATTCCTCACATCAGACTCCTTGCCGGCAACTACCCTGTGAAAATGTATGAAAAAAAAAACATTCTATCAATAATCATCTTCATGATTTTTTTGCATGATAAAATCGATTTCTGAACTAGTACTTCCCAAATGTGCAGTGATCTGGTACAAAATGTGCAAGGATTCCAGGGGAAAGGCAGCCTAGCCATGTGTCTTTGTCCTGCCCCTTCAAACTCAATGCAAGGCATTGACATGACTTGCGCTAGCGTGTTTTTACCTTATACTGTCAGCTAACGGACGGCGAAAGGCAGGCAGAGAGCTTCACTGCCTTTTCATGTGTCAATATGTCCCATTCATTTTCATTGCACTCAAATAATGCGTATTGGCGTGAAAGTAATGTGAATAGGCAGAGCTCGCTCATCTGGCGCCTTTTGGCGGTTACTGTACGTTCGTTTTACTGCTAGCTAAGGTAAGCTGATCAGGATGGCTAACATATTGCATCTGAAACAGTTTTCAAAGTTAGATTTTCTAGGGGTGATAAGGGATGGAAGACCAACACTTGATTTTAGGGACATAGATCAAAGGAAGGGACAAAGTAAGACAATCATTTCAATCTGGGTGATATCAACGGAAAGACTGGCTCTGTGGCTGTGCTGCTAGCAGCCGACTCTACTGCTTCCCCTGCCTGCTGTTCTCCACCAGCGACAGCGTGTGGACAAGAGCCAGTTACTGCGACTTGAACAACGTGCCTATAGCGTTCAACAAGCACGAGAAATCTGTCTCACATCCAAAGCCAGATAGCTCACGGATAGATCTGGCATTGACTGAACAACAGATATTGAACGTCAGCATTCACATTGCAAAGGTAAACGAGAACATTGAGAGTTGAAATGCTACATGCTACCTAGGTAAACTGGAGTTGGCATTTCGTAGCATCGATGAGTGCCAGCTCATCAAACAGGCCCAGGGGCAACTATGTAGAACTATTACATGCATTTGCTGATTAATTTTTTTAACAGCTAACCATTTAGAGACAGCCACCGTGTTTGCGTTTTGCTAATGGCCTTTTTTTAAATGTTCAATTAAACTAAAGCACTCTTCCGTGTTCTGCAGAACAAGGTGATGGATATGGGTTTCTGCCATACCCGTATCAGCGACGCAATGAAAGCACTGGAACGGCAGTGACAATTACTTTGATCGTTTTTATGAGCGATTTGAGCAAAAATGCAATGAACTGGGCTTGGCAGAAAGCGAAACTGGTAGTAAACAGACGATTAGAGTAGAGAGAGCCAGGTTTGACCACTTTGGTGAACTTAATTTCCTTGGCTTAGTGGACTGCAAAAAAATGTCATAATAGTTAGACACCAGCAAACGAGAGCCTGTCAAAATATGCCAAGTACTTCCATTTCGTTAGACTTGAGGCTGATCTTGTCGGATTGTATAGTTCACAAATGGTACAAGACAAATCGCCTAGACAGTTTCTCAGTGGCGAGGAGGGAGGATGCAAGGAATCGGGGGAATATGAATTGAGAAATAACCGATCCCATTATTCAGTACTGAACAGTCCAGGAAGTGTTCTGTAATGTTGAGTTGCAGCATAGCATAATGCTGCTTTAACTGACTCTATTGTATTTACATTGTTATTGTCAAACATAGCATCATTGATTTTTTTAAATTAGTGGATGGTAAGTCATATTGAATGTGTTTATGAGTTTATAAACTCACATCATACTGGCATGGGTATACCATCAGAGAGATGCTGTGAGATGGGGGGTTCTATTTCAAACACTTGTTTCAATGTCTCACTATTGGAAACACCTGGGCGTGTCCATAAGCTCGAAGCATCCAATCACACAGCGTCTGTTGGAGACAGAAAGGTCAGGTGGAGAATGAGTTGAGCCCCTCCTCCATAAAGGGAGCCACTCACCCTCCAATTGGTCATTCTTGTCTCCTCTGCAGAAGTGACCGGGTTCACTAAGCTCTCCTCAGCTCTACAGCTCCTGTCGATAGTTGAGTACCGACCAAAAGGTTTTTGCTTCAAGTAGAAATCATTGTCTACCCGTCAGTCTCCGTTTAGCTACCGCCACATGGCTTCCGCTGACTAGGTTAGCAAACACTGTAAGGCTTTAACTAACCTGGCTAAATAGCTGCAAAGCTAGCTAACCACATAAACAAAGGGCTAGCTCCCGCCGCAAGGCTTAAGCTAACCTGCCTAGCTAGCTGCAAAGCAAGCTAATGACACCAGTATTACTACCTGCAACACGGTACTATAGCTAGTTTTCGTCTCTCCTCTAGGTCAAACCTACGTTCAAAGCTGTGGGAAGTAGGGGAGCAGACAAAAATAATCATCACCAGGGAAGTTAAGCAGTGGTCCGTAACTCCTAACACCCCGAAAGGAGGCGTACCTAGGGCACAACCCTATGTGGCAGAGGAGGATAGTGTGCAAAGCCTCCGGCTTCCTTGCCCTATCCTTTCTCGGGTTTAATGTAAGCCATATCTGAAAAAAAATAAAAGCAGCACATTTGTAGCAGCACATTTTTGTGTCTTCGCTCGTATGGGAAGATGGGGGATGTACATTCGTACCCCCAAGTGCCAACCCTCCTTAAGCTATCCCCTTGGCACCTTCTCAGGTTTTAAGCCAGGACGACAGATTGCCCATTTTACCATGGCTTCCCCATTTCGCTTGCCTTAGAGCATTTTCGCCTCTGTCTATTAGTGCTGATATCTATTGATAGAAAAGTATTTCTATTGAGCTACAGTACAGCATTCCATTACGTACCAGAAAGTAGAAGTAGCCTCCCTAGTAGCGCAGCGGTCTAAGGCACTGCCTCACAGTGCTAGCTGTGTCACTACAGATCCTGGTTCGATACCAGGCTGTTTCGCAGCCGGTCACGACCGGGAGACCCATGAGGCGGTGGACAATTGGCCCAGCATCGTCCGGGTTAGGAGAGGGTTTGGATGGCCAGGATGTCCTTATCCCATCGCGCTCTAGCGACTCCTGTGGAGGGCCGGGCACATACACGTTCGCCAGGTGTGTGGCTGGCTTCCGGGTTAAGTGGGCATTGTGTCAAGAAGCAGTGCGGCTTGGCGGGTCTTGTTTCGGAGGACTCGTGGCTCTTGACCTTCGCCTCTCCCGAGTCTGTACGGGAGTTGCAGCGATGGGACAAGACCGTAACTACCAATTGGGTAAAAAAAATACCCAATAAAGAAAGTACAAGTAATGGAATACTAAAGGATTAGGCATGTTTTGGAAAAAACGTTATGCCTCGGACACATTACAAGACAATTCCAATGGGACACACTCTTTACAATGCGACTTTATCATGCCCTGGGGTGCGCATGACACGCCCTCTGTATCTATCCAGACTGTTAGAAGGGACAAACCAATGAGGGTTTTGGAGACCCTGTCCCTATACTCGGGGTGGAAGCACTGGCACAACCTCTCAAGGATAATGCCCTTAGCTTTTTCTCTCTCCTAGGCCTGACACCCTCCACTAACTGAGCAGTGTAACAGGCTTATCCCTCATCTTTGAGCCCCTCAATGACCAAGGATACCCTGTTAGGCGGAAATCACTCACCTTATAACCACCGTTACGCAGGGATCTGCGGACCCAAACATACGGAGAGATTTGCCTGTGTTACAAGCCGGCTACTCAAGACCTTTTCATGGTCCAGAGTGCTAGTGCCCCTCCCACATGCCACTCTTTGGTAAAACAGGCGATGCATTTTGGAGAAGTGGTGTGACCTACATAGATCATCCCTTGGAAACAGAGGGAAGATCTCGAAAGGTCCAATTAACTGCTCTCACCTGTCATACAGGCCTTGATGGTTACACAGTAGGGTAACACTACTGTGTCGTTGTGTCGTTTTTGAGGGTGTGCATTTCTTATGCAAAACCAGTCTCCAAGCCTTTAGCCCTTCACATGGGGCCGTCTATTGAGCTTTCCCATGGTGGCCTTTTGAGCCGCTGGAAAGCGGATTGTTGTAATATTTCTCTTCTAACCAGCTTTGGCATCTACCCTTTGCCTGCAAAGCGAGTGAGAGGGCTGCACGCACTGTCAGCCCATCGTTTGTGCCTTCAGTTTGCCCCAGGGTCCTCCTGGATACCTTGGTACCCAAACACCTCCTTTATGCCTAGGGTCAACGGCAACTGTCTTGTCGCAGCCTGTAGCTTGTGGTTACACCCACCGCTCTTACCATTTACGGAAGTAGAGTGTCTCCACCGTTTGTGTCCAGCATGCGGATGACACATTTTCATGGATAAAAGCAAGTCTTGCGCTAGAGCGGCAATGACCCGTGCATTTTTTTGTAACGGGAGGCCCCCTACCTCGTTAACGGTTATCTTTGGATAGTGGAGGCTATTGTACTGGAAAATATACAAGCAAGGGTTATAGCCCGGAAGGCTACCTCTTGGGCACTG
This sequence comes from Thymallus thymallus, assembly GCA_023634145.1. Taxonomy (NCBI): domain Eukaryota; kingdom Metazoa; phylum Chordata; class Actinopteri; order Salmoniformes; family Salmonidae; genus Thymallus; species Thymallus thymallus. The sequence goes on from CM042413.1 coordinate 14,080,443, forward strand.
TTTCTAAGGAATATCCTTATGGGAGATTTGCATTTTGGAATGTGTGGCCACCCCTCATACTCCTTACCGACTGGATGTGATTGCACCTTCTTTGGAGCATACTCACTCAGTGTCGGAGGCTCTGAGGAGTGATGCTGTTGGTACTACCCTGGCTTCGGAGAGCATGTCTGTGTTACAGGAGTTGGCCATATCCCATAGTGAGACATCAAAACGAGTATTTGAAATAGAATATGAGTTAGATTTCTCACCACTTTTTCCTGCTCGCAAGAACACAAGGAAGAGAGGCATGCTTGATAATGACCTCATTCGCCACTTGACCTGTCTGTCTCCAACAGATGCTGTGTGATTTGGATACTTCAAACTTATGGACACGACCAGGCAAATCCCATAGTGCGACATCTCACTCATATTCTCATAGAACCGGGGTTACGCAAGTAACCTTGAGTTATGGAGCACCAGTGGCCATTATACTTTATCGTTATTATCAGACCACATTATCCTATCCTTGAGTAGTGATTAAAACACACGCACATTCTTATCCACCCACGTACATACATACGCACGCACGCACACACACACACCACACAATCTATATTGGATATCAAAGTGCTGTAGTGGGAGGCCCTCTGCAGGAGTCTGAGAGCCATCTGGTCCATACAACCTTTACCCCACCTATTCCCATACAGTCAGACCAGCATTGATCTGGCAATCCACTCCTACTCTCCCCATGTGTGTGTGTGGTCCAGATTGTTTGACAGTGATGACACAGTCAGTCACTCCCTTCTGTGGGTGGGTTGTTTTTCCAAGGTCGTCACATAGCTCCACAGCAGATAACAGAACCAAGGGAGTAGCTAGCTGACTGGGAAATGCAAGGGCTGATTCACATCATCCCTGCCTGCCACTGTGAATGAGGGTACAGTTACGCCCAGGCAGTAGGTACCTCACAATCAATAACTGTATCAATGACTATATAGGGAAACTGGATAGCTATTTTGAGTCCCCCAGCTAGAGGAAAATGGGAGCAGAGTGGGGTGGGGGGGGCTGGCACGTGAGGCATGTGTATTATGGGCCCGATTCGGATTTAGTAAATGTATGTCTTTCCTATGGACTTCTCAGTATTTGGTATTCAGGCTTACATTATGCAGGTGCGTAACGGGCTTTGCAGGCGTGGTTCCCTTGCGTCCACTGAATACAATAGGGGTTGAACAATAGTCCGATGTCTGAATACCAACTACTGAGAAGTGCATAGGAATGGTGTGTGTAGGAAAAGTGTACATTTCCTACATTTTAATCAGGTCTGTACTGCACTGTAAATGAAAAGTGTTACTGTCCCACTGTTGAGGTTGCTCTACATTATAGTGAAGGCTTGAAACCTAAAGGGTTTCAACATTTTGGGGCTACAGGGCCAGAAAAAGAGAAGGTGAAACATCTGTGGACGTCACGTTTTTGTTGGATTCTTGTAGTGCCATCTGTTCTGTCTTTCCTTTTGTCTGTGCTTTCAGGATACCTTTCCTTTTGACTATAATGTTAGTGTTGTTAGCAATGCAATGGCATGTGGGGAATGTAGAGAATGTTTCGTTTACACACCAAGAGGCAGATCCTCCCATCCAGTCCATCAGAGGAAGGTGTAGCAGGGGAGACAGCGTCAGCCGGTTCGGTTCCAGATGTGATGATAATCATAGAAGGGAGCAGGCTGATTTTCCACAGGGAATGGGCTCTAATTTACTGCCTTTGGGTCTGAACGGCCTGAAGCTGATTTATCTGCCGTCCGACTCAAATGTGAATGTCCACACAAGATGGATGACTGGGGCTGGATAGGCCGAGCTGGAGAGGCGGTCCTCCATAACTCCTACAGTAACCTATAGCTCCCCACACTGCTTTGTTCTGACTGCTCTTTACTTCACCCACTTTAGTTTGCCATCACTGGGAAAGATGAGGCAGAAAGTATTTGATTGCTTTAACAATGTATGTTTTGGTTGGTTAATTCTCACTTCTGCCATGTTATATTAGTGCTGAATTTGTGTTTCCTGGCATGGTGTAGCCAGCTGAATCAGTAAAGGCAAGATGAGCTTAGCCTCACCAGGCTCTGTCTCGGCTGAGCTCTGAATTTGAACTCCTGCTAGAGGACTTCAGCCTGCACAGTTTCACGAACTGGGGCTGCCGCCTGCTACTGCAGCCTATCAAAAAACGCATTACCCATTCCAGTCCCCACCCCCCTCCATCACGAGACTCGGATGCCATACTGATTCAGAGATCAGCACACACAGGCAGATGCTACTGGGTGCAGTTGGCCAGCAGCTAGCTAGGGTTTAAGAGGGTAACTCACAATGCGTGACCCATATCAGCAGCCAGTTACAACTCAGTTTTTAGAGACACAATGGTAAAGCCCTGTGCTGAGCAGCATTGGCCAGATGGTCCATGAGTGTAGGCTCTCTGTAGTCTTCACTGTAGCCTAAATACTGCAACTGTGTCTGCCAGTGGCACGTCAGTCAGTCTGATTTAACTGAGTCATCAGATTACGAGGTCAGTCAGTGGTGCCAAAGGAACAACTCTGCACATTTTCTATCAACGTGCCTTGGTTAAATTGGCCACCTGCCTCTAGACCAGCGTTTCCCAAACTCGGGGAAGAAGGGGTGCACGTTTTGGTTTTTGCCCTAACACTACACATCTGATTCAAATTATCAAAGCTTGATTAGTTGATTATTTTAATCAACTGTGTAGTGATAGGGAAAATCCAAAACATGCACCCCTTGGGGTCCAGAGGACCAAGTTTTAGAAACTCTACTCTAGATGGTTTGCTTACAATAAGATGTCACATGTTGCAGTATTGCTCTCTCCAGAGACCGATGGTATGCTAAACATCAACAAAGGACGTTATGGTTAGCCATACACCTAGCCTACTTGCCTGAAGGCTGTATCAGGCCAGTTTTACCAGTGGGCAGTAGGGGCGCCACGTCACAGATCTCTCGCCGATCATATAGCAACAGCATGACCTACATGCTTTACAGATTGGAGAGGCAGCAGTCACTTTGCCTGAGGGTAAAACACAATATCTATAAAAATGTATGACTTCTTTGCTTTACATTTTTATCCCTGGTGTACAATTAGTATCTCAAACCAATCGAAAAGAGAGGCACTTTGTACATTAAATGTATGGTTTTGCAGAGAAATGCATGAATGATAGCCTACATAATATGCAATAAAACATGCAAACAGATCAAAGTAATGAAGGATATAAAAATATAAGCTGTAGTTCACCAATGAAATGTGACATGCAAAAAAAAATCACACACACGCAGCGTTTTACCCCTTGAGAAAATAATTTTATTTGAGTTAAAAAATCACAACTGCTGCCACCTCTGGAGCGGTCATAGACAATGTACAGTAAGGCAAACGGAAGGAATGTTGCAGCTATACAGTGCTTCCACAATTGATACAACATTAACATATATTTAGATTTACCTTTTAAAACAAATAAACAGGAAACTCCTCGGCTTGAAGTAGAAAACCAGCACTAGCAAGGCAGTAGTTTGCGCAGTCATCTCCATAGCGGGCAATGTCATAACCCAACCAACAGCACAAACTACTACCTCAGGCAGTACATGGTCAAATGCCGATAGAAACACACTGAAAAAGCTGCACTCACAAGACAAAAATGCAAATTATAACGAACATATTTAGCATCTATAATTCCGATGTGATACATACGGTTCCACGCGCCTTGGACTGGGTTATGTTCATCCGACCTCCTGAGCAGACAGTCCTCATGAGTTGAAATGTGGGGGAAACCCCGCCCAAGACATCCCCTAGTCTACTCCTCCCCTTTCCACCAGACAACACTCGGTCCTCCCTATAAAACCCCAAGCTCCAGTTTGTCGCAACAATGAAACAATTATAGATCCAAAATAGAACCAAATAGATCGTTCTTGCGCTTGCCCGATATAGATTGGAAATATATATTTTTTTATTTAACTAGGCAAGTCGGTTAAGAACTAATTCTTATTTACAATAACGGCCTACACCGGCCAAACTCGGACGACGCAAGGCCAATTGTGCGCCACCCTATGGGATATAATGCCGCGTTGACGTGCTAGTCGGAACTAGGCCATTTCCGACTTGCTAACTGGTTGTATACTGAACAGAAATTTAAAGGCAACATGCAACAACTTCAAAGACTTTACTGAGTTACAGTTCATATAAGGAAATCAGTCAATTAATTAGGCTCAAATCAATGGATGTCATATGACTGGGCAGGGGTGCAGTCATGGGTGGGGAGCCAGGCCCTGCGAATCAGAATTATTTACCCCACCCCCCCACAAAAGGGCTTTATTACAGAGAAATACTCCTCAGCATCTCCCCCCAGCACAACATTGATCAGAAATATGCTTTTTGAGCATATGGAACATTTCTGGGATTTTTTTTTCAAGTCATGAAACATGGAACCAACACTTTACATGTTGCGTTTATATTTTGGGGGATAAAAACCTTTTCAGAGTTTAGTTCCGACTAGCATGTGAACGCGGCATAATACATCCCATGACCCTTACTCAGTCACCAGAATTCCTCTGATACAACTCTGCAGGAAATGTCAGTGAGGTTACTCATTTAGGATTGTGGGAAATGCATTTTCTATATTTTAGTCAAACTAGGTCTGGGATTTGAGACTAAGCAAACTCTGACATACAACAATCTGACATGCTTAATAAAATGACACAGAGCATACATTCAAATCATTTACAGGGCTAAGGACAGGACATCACTGAGGCACACACAGAAATCAGATAATTGATTGTAGAACTGTCCCATTTATTGTATACAGACAAGTACATCCCTTCTCAGGCCGGCTAATAGATTGCATGGAATGTTACATTAAGATTTGTAATAAAATCTTAGCTGTTGAAAATGTCACAAAAGGTATTCTCCCCCCTCCCCTCTTTTTAAAGATCCATATAGCCCAAGAACTTAGTTGTTTCTTAATTACATCATCAACACTGTCACCACACACTGTACATTGACTCTCCTTACAGGAAATCAAAATAAAATTAAACCCACTTTTTGTTTTACTGTAGCAGTTAACACAAGTCCAGCCAGTCAGAATGAGAATGAGAGGTGGTATCAACCAAAGTGTATTAGAAGCATACATTGATGATGTCATGTGTAGCAGGTCAGTCGTCATTATGGACCGAGTTGTCGCGGGGGGAGCTCAGTTACCATGGGTTACTCTCTGTTAGTTGGGCTCAGGAAAAGTGCCTGTCCGTCTATCCCTCTCTCCACTTGTATGAAGAAGTCTATGTTTCGGTCTCAGGAGGACACATTCATTATTCATTCCTTCATTATAAAAAGGGGGTTGGTCTGGTCAGGATTCTCCGTTCTGAACTCTGGAGACTGGGGGCTGCATAAAGTCTTTGAAGGGACCCAGGGCCTCCTTCAGCGCTGAGCTGACCTCAGAGGAGGAGCAGGTGATGCACTCTACCAAGGTAGGGTACAGGGCAATCACCTGGGCCCATGTGGTCCCATCCACTGTAGGGGTGCACACACCATGGGATGGGGTGGGGAAAGAGCAGAGAATATGTGCAATGAATAGGAGATGTGGGTATAGGAGGAGAGGAGAGGAGAGAGGAAAGAAGAGGAGGGTAGAGGAGAGAAGAGTGGAAGGGGAGGAGAGAGGAGAGGAAAGGAGAGAGACAGATGTGAGAGAGAAAGCAATTAAATAAATCATTATTTTCATTCGAAAGCCAGTGGCACATAAAATGTTTTTTATCTGGATAAATTAGGATCTAGACAATCTCAAGGGCCTCTGTGATTCCAAAAATCAAACATTGTACATACAAATCTTTCTTCAGAAATAAATTGCATTTGCAAACGTTTCCCATTGTGACACAGTAATATGAAATAATAGATGACTGATATAGTTAAATAATTATATCGGTGTCTGTTTTCTAAGTTCTTTATTTCTACTCACCATTTTCGGGCTGGGTCTTTTTAAGTGAGTCCATCAAAGTGCTGATAGCTTTTAAGACAAATATGATTTCTGTCACTTGTTGCCTAGAAATAAAATATAAGGAATGGAATAATTATACTTACATATTCATGTTGTACATTTAAAAATAATAAAATAACTTGCATTCAGAACCAAACAGGTGATATACAATGAACACCAACCTTCAAAATCTCCACAAACAAATCATAGGTAGAACGTTTTCAATAAACCCTATTTGCAGCAGGAGGCCTGAATATATGTAATTGGTTACAGTCAGTGTGGCATTTGCTTAAGTAATAGAGAAAGACCACAGAGAAAAGGGACAGGGACAGTCTGAAAACAGAAATGTGTATCTGAAGATGCACATTTGATTATGCAATTAACCTGAGAAGTTGGCAATCAAGCTTCATCCTCTGTCCACTACGGAAGACAGTGAACAGACTGCTACACTACGCCGCAATGGTAAACTAACACAGAACACATTTTGGGAAGACAGTGCATCTACCAGGGAATGGGCAATTACACAGTAACAAAGCTACACAGACTTTAAAATGTATATCAAACTAAAAACAATGATTGCAAAGTTAAACAAAGCAACAGTAAAACATGTCGTCCCCCACGAATGATGTAGCCTTTGGGCCAATTGAGATATCACGTGTGACTAACACATTTCAGTTATCGTGTGTGACCAAATATTATATATTATATTGACAAGTGGCCACTCTAATAATGAAAATAAATGTCTTTAAAAATGGAAGGCAGGTACCAGTCGCTTTAGCTTATTCACTCCCTGGACTCCATGTCATGCGCCAAAGACTTATTGGCAATAACAAGGACTGGCAAGGAGTGGAATGTTAGCTAAAGAGACTGGTACTCAGACTAGAAGGCAGGCAGGAGGAGGCAAGATCAGGTGGGACCGTTCTAGCCAATGAGAGGGCAGATACGTGTGTGAACAACAGGCAACTCCAATATAAAGTGTTATTTTCTCAAAGTTGCCGGGTTGTCACGTGCCCTACTTATCAGTACATTCGTAACAACCTAAGCACAACGAAACTTCTATTCAATCATATAAGCCACAGGTAGCAAATAAGCCATTACATGTTTTGCTCTCTCATTGACCTCCATACAAAAACACCTCACTCGGTGAGCAAAAAAAATAAACACACAAAAATACACCACCTGCTGGAGAAGTCAGATTTTGGGCCCAGTTATCCCTCTCACTTCCTCTCTGGTGACTCACACATTTCAGTTAATTACTATAGCTCCCGCCTTGGGCCAATCAGTGTAATTGTGTAAATGACAGATCTCTATGGCAAGACGCATCATTCACCCAAGTTTCGTCAAAATTGGGCCAGTGCTGTCTGAGATATAACGTGTGACTAACGAATGAGTAGACGGGCGGAGACCGATCCACAGTCCCCTCCCCGATTTAATCTTCGGGGACAACAAACCATACCAACTTTATGCACAATAACTACTTTAAACAATTTCCTCAGTTCTTCAAATAAATGTGTTTTTGTGTGGAAATTGTTAAAAGTAGTCATTGTGCATAGAGTTGTATGGTTTGTTTAACTTTGAAATCATTGGTTTTTGTTTGACAAAAATTTCACTTTTTCATAAAGTGAAAAATCTAAGTCTCAGTGTCACTGTTACCATGGAATTGCCTGAATCTACCCTGTATGAATACCAGGAGAACGAAAGAGAAAGAATGTGGATGGAGAAACTGATGCCAGATCTCGGCTAAAGTACCCTCTTGATGAAGTTGAATGTTAATTTTGTGTAATAGGTGCATAAACACTCTTCCCAAAATCCAAATGGGCTGAGTTTTGGTGCGTTTACCCTCTACTACATCCCTGTACTGGAGGGTCTTGTAGTACCCTCTACTACATCAATGTCCTGGAGGATCTTGTAGTACCCTCTACTACATCAATGTCCTGGAGGATCTTGTAGTACCCTCTACTACATCAATGTCCTGGAGGATCTTGTAGTACTCTCTACTACATCAATGTCCTGGAGGATCTTGTAGTACTCTCTACTACATCCCTGTCCTGGAGGATCTTGTAGTACTCTCTACTACATCCCTGTCCTGGAGGGTCTTGTAGTACTCTCTACTACATCCCTGTCCTGGAGGGTCGTCTTGTAGTACTCTCTACTACATCCCTGTCCTGGGGGGTCTTGTAGTATCAGCAGTAGAGGTGATGGTGGTTTTCTAGGGCTCTTGTTTTAGTGGTGTTAGTGGACTCACCTGGGCAGCGGGCAGCGTCCACTCAGCCTCTCATCGTCCACGTAGCGCCTCAACACGTCCTGGGACCTCTTGAGGAGCACAGATAGGGCCATGCGGGAGATGTAGCCCTCCTGGGGCGTGGACACCTTGTTACTGAAGGAGAACTGGAGAAGAGTCTCAAAACACACCTTGGAGAACTCCTCCCGCATCCGCACGTCTATCTCTGCCTCTGTGGATGGTAGGAAAGACACGCTTAGAGGTGATGTAGTAGAAAAGTAGAAGAGATCAGTGCTACACAGTAAAGCATATCACCTTAATATCTTTAGGTGATGCTAGAAATGCTGTTGTTATTAATTATAGAATCAGTAATTCAAGAAAAACCTGAACCTATTGTTGCCAGCAGAATAAAAAGGTATTTGGGAAAAAAAAAGGTCATCTTCGGTGGAAAAAGCATGAGGTATTGCAATAAGATTGGGTATTTCTGACCCAGTGTTGTTTTCTTACCTGTAAATGAGGAGGACTGTGAGTGAATGGATCCTTTATTGAGCATGGTCATAATCTGACCAACAAATTCTTTGGGGATGAAGTTGGCGAACGGTAAAATCTCTGTGCTGATCAGCTGCACCACCTACATAACACACAGAGGACACAAACAGACCTCAGTGATGGGCAGTTAATAAAGGCTGTAATCTAATTCAGATTGTTTAAAGTGAAGTCAGTCAGGTTTTACTTCAACGTCAATAGCTTCATTCTTCTGGAACTCCTGGATGGACACATTGTCTGGAGGTGTGCTGTAAAACAACAGAAACAGAAATGCAGTCAATTAGCTATTGCTTTGCTAATCAAGCCCCATTCCTCCATGCATAGTCTATACTGAATCAAATACTGTTTCCCAGGCTCAGAGGAAGATGCAGGTGCATCAAAATGTCAGTCTGTCAGACTTGTTTTAAATGCTCAATATGCTCCGCCATTCACTGGTTGCTAAAATTCTATCATGTTCGATGAGAATAACAGATCTATAACTTTCATTTCTATGTGAATTTGATCGGGTTTCCCAGAAAGCTACAAACTGGACCTTTGAAGTCCTGTGTAGCTCAGATGGTAGAGCATGGCGCTTGCAACACCAGGGTTGTTGGTTCGATTCCCACGGAGGGCCAGTACGAAAAAAGTATGAACATAAAAAGTAACTAACTGTACGTCGCTCTGGATAAGAGCGTTGCTAAATGACTAAAATATAAATGGACCTTTAAACTCTTTGAATAAGAAAATACCAATAAAACACTTTTGATGAACTGTTTTGATGAAGTGCCTGAGAAAAGAGGTACCGACCTTTTGGTGAAGAGGAAGTCTTCGAAGGCGTTGGCCAACTCTGGCCACATAGTTTCAAACATCCCAGAGGACGCATGCTTGCGGGCCACGGGCAGCCCGATGGACAACACCTTGAGCAGGGATGACACGGCCAGCTTCCATGTGCTCTCTGACGGACACGCATACTTCAGGCCCAGGGGCATCCGCAGGGTCTATGGAGGAAGGAGAGAAAGAGCGGGGTTAGAACACAATGGGAGTCTTCAATGTAGGGACTAGCATGATTGACAGGTCTGTTGGTGCATTAGACAACACCTAGCCTCGATTTCAGGTGATTTCCTCAGGATCCAAGGAGAGAGAGGGGAAATTAAGATCACTAAGGTTAATATTTAGATGTAGTGTGATTGAGATAATGTTTAGCATATTCAGAGTCTTTGTAAGAAGAGGGGGAGGGGCGATGGTAACACAATGGGAGTCTTCATCATATGGACATGCCTGGTGCCAGATCGGCTAGTGCAGTTTAACAATTACACTGACAGACTCAGAGGAACACTGAGGTGGAAAATTGTATTCCTGATGTGTTGTGTGTGACTCAGTAATGACGCAGAGACCTACAGGTGTAACATCACAGACGCATCTAAACTAAGCAACTGGAACTGTTGAGGCATTGATGTTAATGCCTTTTTGTCCCAAAAACAAGGAAAAATAAGCAACGGAACAGAAACAGACTGTCTTTGTGAGAAACGGATCCCTCTTTCCATACACAATTGGCCTCCCCAAGGTTTTATGGCTATGACCATCTTTTTCTGGAGAGGGAGAGGAGGATGGGGGTTGGTTTGAACATATCCATAGGGAAACTCTTAATGAGAGTACTCTTCTAGTTTTGGGAATTGCTTTAATAAGAAGATAATGGAAGAGAGCCGTCAGATGGTCTCAATGAGACTTGGTATGCCATTGACCCACAGGAAACAGAGGAACACCTGACAGCTTTGTGAAGGGATGTTGTTTCCCACGACAAAGAGGGATGTTGTTTCCCACGACAGAGGGATGTTGTTTCCCACGACAAAGAGGGATGTTGTTTCCCACGACAAAGAGCAGCTCGTTAATGACAGAAACACTAGTCACTGGAGTATGAAGATGGACTCCAATGGGAGATATAGAAGATATTTAGAATGGTGTAGACATTTTCCATAAGGGAGTAGCTCCACAACCAGAACTAGGAGTTCCAGTTTTCCGAGCTACTCCTTTTACATAAACAAAGTAATGTCTTGATGGTAATGTTGAAGACAGTACCTTGATGATGTTCTGTAGGACTTTCTCGTTAATGACAGCTTTGTGACAGGCTGTTTTGTGGTAGAGGTCCACCACCACCTCCAAGGACCTTTCGGCAAAGGGCACGTAGTTTAAGGCAACCCATTCTGCCTGTAGATAGAGATAGAGATATAGAGAGAGAGATAGATAGAGAGATAGATAGAGAGATAGGAGAGATAGAGAGATAGGAGAGATAGGAGAGATAGATAGAGAGATAGATAGAGCGATAGAGAGAGCGATAGAGAGAGCGATAGATAGAGAGATAGATAGAGAGATAGATAGAGAGATAGAGAGAAGGAACGAGAAGGAGAGAAAGAGAGAGTGGGATTAACTAAAGCTGAAAGCATACTATGAGGATAAAAGCACCATAAAACGAATAGATATACATGTACAAATACAGTCAGTAAGATAAGTGATATGAGGATGGGACTTGACAGGTAGCTAGTAAGGACAGAGAGAGGCATCACCACTTGTTAGTGGCAGACAGAACAGAGGGGTAGGTAACATGGAGTGAGTGATGTAGATGAGGCTTTTCACCCACTGCATGGTAGGACCTCATCTACTGTAGTAGTGATGGGACCATTGAGCAGTAGTACACAGCTGAATACAGTTGAGTAAGAGCACTAAAGGGGGCTGAAGGAGGGAGGTGTTAACTCACCGGTGCAAACGGTTGGATCAAAAGGTTGAGCTAGTGAGTAGATAGATAGTACGACACAAAAACAGAACAATGAGAAGATGGGAATTATGTTGTTTGCTGGTGCCTGGCGTTCTTATACCAACTTGTCGCCACTGACCAATTAACTGACAGTGGCAATCATGTTTGTTAGAGTTTGATTGAACAACAGACTGACTAACTGACAGTATAAAACTGACAGGTCAACTGACAGACAGACTTGGAAATTTTACTTCAGAGTGAGCGATAAGCGAGCGAGCAAAGATAGCGTTAATTAGCATAGCTGATTCAGCCACCACCATGAAAACAAAACCACTCATCAATATAAAAAAGGAGCTGGTACACCAGATTCTTAATCAAAGACCAGATTTGAAAGTATTTTTTAGTAAGTTTGAGAATACATCAAAGGTAACAAAACACTGAGTAAGATCCTAGCTTTCTTTTAAAGCAACAGGCAAAAAACAAGCAGTTTTTAGTAAAAAGAGATTATATATAATAATTATAATATATACAGTGGGGAGAACAAGTATTTGATACACTGCCGATTTTGCAGGTTTTCCCACTTACAAAGCATGTAGAAGTCTGTCATTTTTATCATAGGTACTCTTCAACTGTGAGTGACGGAATCTAAAACAAAAATCCAGAAAATCACATTGTATGATTTTTAAGTAATTAATTTGCATTTTATTGCATGACATAAGTATTTGATACATCAGAAAAGCAGAACTTAATATTTGGTACAGAAACCTTTGTTTGCAATTACAGAGATCATACGTTTCCTGTAGTTCTTGACCAGGTTTGCACACACTGCAGCAGGGATTTTGGCCCACTCCTCCATACAGATCCTTCAGGTTTCGGGGCTGTCGCTGGGCAATACGGACTTTCAGCTCCCTCCAAAGATGTTCTATTGGGTTCAGGTCTGGAGACTGGCTAGGCCACTCCAGGACCTTGAGATGCTTCTTACGGAGCCACTCCTTAGTTGCCCTGGCTGTGTGTTTCGGGTCGTTGTCATGCTGGAAGACCCAGCCACGACCCATCTTTAATGCTCTTACTGAGGGAAGGAGGTTGTTGGACAAGATCTCGCCATCCATCCTCCCCTCAATACGGTGCAGTCGTCCTGTCCCCTTTGCAGAAAAGCATCCCCAAAGAATGATGTTTCCACCTCCATGCTTAACGGTCGGGATGGTGTTCTTGGGGTTGTACTCATCCTTCTTTTTCCTCCAAACACGGCGAGTGGAGTTTAGACCAAAAAGCTATATTTTTGTCTCATCAGACCACATGACCTTCTCCCATTCCTCCTCTGGATCATCCAGATGGTCATTGGCAAACTTCAGACGGGCCTGGACATGCGCTGGCTTGAGCAGGGGGACCTTGCGTGCGCTGCAGGATTTTAATCCATGACGGCGTAGTGTGTTACTAATGGTTTTCTTTGAGACTGTGGTCCCAGCTCTCTTCAGGTCATTGACCAGGTCCTGCCGTGTAGTTCTGGGCTGATCCCTCACCTTCCTCATGATCATTGATGCCCCACGAGGTGAGATCTTGCATGGTGCCCCAGACCGAGGGAGATTGACCGTCATTTTGAACTTCTTCCATTTTCTAATAATTGCGCCAACAGTTGTTGCCTTCTCACCAAGCTGCTTGCCTATTGTCCTGTAGCCCATCCCAGCCTTGTGCAGGTCTACAATTTTATCCCTGATGTCCTTACACAGCTCTCTGGCCTTGGCCATTGTGGAGAGGTTGGAGTCTGTTTGATTTAGTGTGTGGAGAGGTGTCTTTTATACAGGTAACGAGTTCAAACAGGTGCATTTAATACAGGTAATGAGTGGAGAACAGGAGGGCTTCTTAAAGAAAAACTAACAGGTCTGTAAGAGCCGGAATTCTTACTGGTTGGTAGGTGATCAAATACTTATGTCATGCATAAAATGCAAATTAATTATTTAAAAATCATACAATGTGATTTTCTGGATTTTTGTTTTAGATTCCGTCTCTCACAGTTGAAGTGTACCTATGATACAAATTACAGACCTCTACATGCTTTGTAAGTAGGAAAACCTGCAAAATCGGCAGTGTATCAAATACTTGTTCTCCCCACTGTATGTAGATCTGTGAAAAAGTACTTTGTAATCTTCTCTACTTTTGGATATTTTGCACAAGTGAATCAATAAAACTTATGTGGGTCTCATTTGTCCTCTGAGAAAAGGGAAGAATCATGAACTTGGTCTGTGACCTGCCGAAAACTGGAAAAAAGTCACCTAGCGGCTAGCATGCTGCCAGCCTGAAGGGCTAGCGTGCTGCCAGCCTGAAGGGCTAGCGTGCTGCCAGCCTGAAGGGCTAGCGTGCTGCCAGCCTGAAGGGCTAGCGTGCTGCCAGCCTGAAGAGCTAGCGTGCTGCCAGCCTGAAGGGCTAGCGTGAATGAGAGAGAAAAAAAGAGGGATGGTTTCGGGTTGCTGATGCGGTTGGAAAGACCCAGCTATGTGTCATGTGATTAGGACAATAGGGAAGGGCAGGGCACATGAGGACCAGACAAAAGCAAGGGGAGGAGCATCAGAGAGGGGGAATGACCATGTTCAGAAAGTCTGGAGAGAAACGGGTGACTGGCATCAAACATTTCAACAACATTCAATTAATGAAAATATCTGAGATATCTTGAAAGAGAGAGGAAGACAAACTTGCACACAAAACGATAGAGAAAGACAACGGCAGAGAGAGAGAGAGAGATTGTGATTCGTTACCTGGTTGTATTTAGCGTTGGCCACATGTTTGGTTTCCAGCTTGCCGTACTGGGGTGGTTTGCAGGAGAACTCGACAAAGAGGAGAAGCTGTTCGAATATGGCCGGGTACATGACCTGCAGGTTCTCTGGGCCCACACAGATGGCCTGCAGTGGGAGAGACAGGATATTTACTCACTACTGACCTCACTAGAACCAGGGGACCTCACTCACTACTGACTTCCCATAATCATATATTGTTCCATCAGCTTCAATAGCACATATTAAGTGCAGGAGAAAAATTTAAATGTCAAATTTGCCACGCTAGTTTCTATAACACAGAGGACAAAGAAGGGTGGCTCAGACTACTAGCTAAACTCAGCACCTGGAAAATGCATTTGGCTGTTCATATATCAACCCTTTATTAATAAGTTATAATGTATCCAGTGTGGCAGCCCGCCCACCCACCTTCTGCAGCACGTTGAGTGCTGTGAGCACGGCCTCCTGCAGGCTGGTGAGGACAGCCTCGGTGTAGGAGGGTAGCAGGAAGGGCGAGGCGTCACTGCTGATCGGTATGGACACGGCCCCATGTAGGATCACCCCGAGCTTCCTCAGGTCCTCCATGCTGAAGCCAGTCTTAATGTGCTGGTAGAGGGCAGGGAAGATCTGGACTAACGCTGTCAGGAAGGGCTGGCTGGGGATGAAGGAGGGTCTGTCTGTCCCCGTCCCGCCACTAGGGGGCTTCGTGCTGTCTGTGCCCGTCCGGTACCAGGTGTTCCATGCTGACCACCATAGAGCTGCGTCCTCCAGCGCTGACTCCTCCCCCGGGGGAGGGGCCTGGAGTTCGGCTCCATTGTAGCGCGTCAGCCTCTCGAGCATCGAGTCGGAGCGCAGCAGGGGTCTGCCGGGGCCCGAGGCGCTGAGGGGATCGATAAGGACAGGAGGGACGCCCATGACGGCCAGGGCGAGGGCCTCGGTGGGCATGGCAGACTCCTTGACGGGCGTGCCGATCTGAAGGATCTCTTGGAAGGACTTGAGCGCGGCCAGGGAGACCTCGTTGTTCTTACTGAGGGCAGCAGACTGGATGTGGTCCAGCAGCACCTCCCACGCCTTGAAGAAGTCACCTGTGGAGTGGAGTGGACACACAATCAGATAAGAAGAGGTCATTGTTGGGCTTAATTTATTATAGGTATTCTATTGATTGTATTGATTATTGTATCGCAGATGCGTGGAGACAGGATAAATGCATTGACAGGAGTAGGAATACAGTCCATAGAGCACAAACTCTTTACTATTTACCATTGATAACCGAGTTAGAAACTAGACTGACGGCTTTATGAGATCATATCAATCTACAGTATCAGGCAATGGATGCAGGCGCGCACACACACACACCTAGCTGCTGCAGCAGGTATCTCCTCGTGTTGAAGATACGAGCTACCCCTGCCAGCGTCAGCACCCAGGTCTCCGCCCACTGTTTCTCAGCCGTGTCCCGTGAGTGGTGGATGAGGATGTTCCCACCCCCTGACTCAATCTTCTCCTTATCGGCCGTGGTGGAAGACTTCCTCACACAGTCCAGCAGGTGGAACAGTACCTGGTTTTACACAGACAAATGTAGTCAACATGGACCACCAGAGGGCAGATGACCAATAAGTTAGTTACAATCATACTGGGTATAAAGTATTATCTGCAGCACTTGATCACGTATGATCATTACATTTATAGATCCCAAAAGTAAAATTCCTTGATAGACGAGGGCCAGTGACTGAACATTTGATTACAGCCATATATCACTCAGGACTAACGTTCTCTATGACTATTGTAATTGACTGAACGGAGTACCTTCCAGGCGACGATGTGCCAGGTGGGCTGCTGCAGCAGGGTGCCGTGGGCAGCGATGGTGGAGAACATGGTCTGACCAGCGCTCTTCCTCACGGCCGGCCGGGGGTCCACACATAGCTGGCCCAGCTTGGCGTACAGACACAGCCACAGGCAGTCGAAGGGAGGGGACGGGTGGAAGGGCCTGTTCAGGGGCTCACCCTTCTCCTGAGCCTGCTTCTGCAACGCGGCCTCCTCCCTCTCTAGCTCCTGGGTGATGGCCTCGCCCCTCTGGAAGAAGTAGTCGGAGATGTTCCACTGTTGGGGAAAACGGGGGGAGAGAGGAGAGAGAGAGGTTGATTAAATCACTAGTAGACTGTCACTTTCAAAGCTCACGTTGAAATACTAGGAAGGTAATGATTTGGGGGGGGACGCAACAGCAATTATAAGCTTTGTATAAACGCAGCAGTGATATGAACTAGAATGAAGTAAAAACTCAATACAATATAGAATATAAAACAATACATATATACCAGGAGTCCTATGGAGGTGAGGCTGATGTTGAGCTCCTGGTTCTGGAGGCCGAAGCTGCCGGCTACATCCACCACGATCTGGAGGCACATGCAAGGCATGGTGGGGAGGAAGTCAGTCACCACCAACTGCAGGCACTGGAAGGCTGTTCGGATCAACGACTCTCTAGGCGACAGGGGAAAGACAGACACTTGTCAGACTCCGACTCAAACAGAGAGACTAGCCAACTACTGGACAATAGAGAAAACACAGCATGTTGAGATGAAACAGGTGTTAGAAATGGCTACATCTCAGCTTTAAAATATGCATCAAGGAGCTTTTCCCTCTGCATCATCCATCCCCCTGTCTCTCACCCTCTCCCTTTTCAATGCTAACCCCTCTCCCTCCTCTCTCACCCCTGGTCATTGCGGATGGCCCCTATGACCCCCAGCACTAAGGGCCAACCTGGACCCAGACTGTCTCCCTGGCTCTGGAGGATCTGCAGCACGCTCTCCAGCTGCTTCTGACGGATGTCTGCGTGGAGCACATTGGACAGCTCCTTCAAAGGGTTCAACAGCAGGAGCTGCAGCCTCTGACAGAGGGACAGAGAGAGACAGAGGGAGAGGGCAGGGGAGGGGTTATAATACATAAACAACGACAAGCATACGAACCACTGCCTTAAGATATACTGTATAATGTCAACTATGTGGGTGGGTTGGCATGGTGAAGCTGGCTAATAGCAAGTCATCATATCACCTTCCATTGCATCGCATTGTAACAGTCATCTGACTTCTAGATAGAATAGATTACGGTAGTCACTGTATTTGGGTTACTATGTGAAGATAAGAGAGATGGGGTAGTAGTAGTACCTGATTCTGTGCTAGAGGGGGGTTGTGCTTGTAGGCCAGGCCAGCTTTGATGAGGGCGGTAACAGCCTCAGCCCCCCACTCTCTCATCCTGGCGTTGGGGTGCTGGCAGACCTGCAGCAGGTAACATCATAGGGTAGGACACACACACACACACACAGAGAGAGAGAGAGAGAGATCAGGCACATCACACAGTACACACACACTGGCATTGCCGAGGGAGGGGGGAGAAAGCAGAAGAGAGGAAAGGAAGGGAGGGGAGATAGAGAAAAGAGAGAGAAAAGAGAGCGATATTGATAGAGAGAGAGAGCAAGGGATCTGAGTCAGGGGCTGTTCAAACAGCAGGTGGTTAAAACAGAGACTGTATGCTTGTGATTTTCTGTTCACCTAACATTGAAAGAAGGTAATTCCATTTGACAGACACATAATCATAAAAGCTCTGGTAAAATCAGCTAGCTTTCGTTGCTGCACACTTCACCATTCCCCTGGGCTGTTAGCTACACCAACAGTGAGTGAGAAGCCATATTAGCACCACCCTTTACAAGTGTCTGTTGTCTACTTGTTGGCCAACGTGAAACAAGTGTGTGACTTGCCTAGGAAGGCTGGCATATCATTTGAGCTGATAAGACGCATTACATGTGCTGGCACACGAACAAAAACAGAGTTCCAAAAATGCAACTTGTGTGTGCGAGGAAATCTGGCAAACATAAATCTGGTGCAAGCTACACATTGCATACTCTCAGCTCCAACACCCTGATGCCAGGCGGAGAGACAGACAGAATGAAAGAGAAAGAGAGGCAAAGCAAATGATTGGGAGGAGAAGTTTCCGAGCTTACCTTCTGCAAAACAGACATGGGTTGCAAAAGAGAGGGAGATAGAGAAAAGAGAACTTAAAGAGAACCGTCTGTTTCAGACAAACACACACCCATACACACAGAACCGCCACAGATACCGATGCAGTCACATATATTGGCACCCTTGCACTTCATGATGGAGTACAACGCTCTGTTTTCGCTTTTCAAAACTGGTTGAATGGCTATTTTTACCCTGTATACACCTGCAATTACACATACTGTACATGTGAATCACTTATCTCCAACCAAATTAATGATCATTTTGAATAATTTAGTCAGGCCTTTTTTTACTTTGAAAAATCGCAATTGCAGTTTATATTTTTTTCAAACAAACAAATACACAATTTTAACTTATTTTAGAAGAAACAGTGAATCAATATATTTGACCGCATCTGTAAAGCTATATCACTATGACTAAATAGGGGACAGATGCCAACTCACAGCATTAGAAATGGGAGAGTCCCTACCATGATACGAGAGGGCTTGAAAAGTATGTACTGAAGGACATACAGCTACAGGCTAAAATATATCTAAAAAACCCACTTCACTAACCTGGCCCCAGATCCGTTTGTGCTCTTTTACAGGCAGCAACTCCATTGCTGCCATTGTCAAGGCATGACAATTCCAGAAGGAGTTGGCAAGAGAACAGAAACAGACTTGCACACAGTCTACCACTCCACTAGCCTCTTCTTCCATTACAAGGTCTAAAGTAGTCTATAATGGTGACCGTAAGACGTACCTCCAGCAGATGTCCAGTGAGGGGCCTCCACAGGATCTCTATACGGTCCATGTTGACCAAGCCGGTCTCCAGCAGCTTGGCCACCGCAAACAGAGACGGCTCCTTGACACAGGACGAGAACAGAACATAGTAGTGATTGGTTTGGTGGATATAGGTATTAAGCAATATGGCCCGAGGAGGTATGGTATATGGCCAATACACCATGGCTAAGGGCTGTTCTTAGGCAAGTTTGTGTCGTGCCTAAGAACAGCCCTTAGCTGTGGTATATTGGCCATATACCACACACCCTTGTGCCTTATTACTTAAATATACCACAGCTTTCAGCCAATCAAAATCCAGGAAACCTAAACTACCCGGTTTCTAATACACATTAAGTAACACAAGGCTCATACAGAATATAGAGAGGTCATATCTACAATAATGCAGTGCAGTAGTTACCTTGTTAGTCCCATAGGCCATCTCCATAGCCTCCAGAGAGAGGGAGCACAGTGCGTTGATCAGGTGATGCAGTGACACGTCATCAAGGTACTGGGAGCTCTCAAAGAGTCTCGACAGGATGTTGGAGATGAAAGGCAGGTCTGTCATCACAGCCGTGGTCAGCACCTATAACACACAGACAACATTGGGGAGTAAGACAGCTGAAAGGTGAAGCTGGTGGGCTGTGGTTAATCTGTATGATCCAGCAGAGCAATGTTAACCTTAGGTTGACGTTTGGTGTGTTTAAAGGCTGAAGAGCAGTAGCGAATATAGCCAATGAAACCCTATGAGAGTTGTTGCTAATTGATGCAGAGAATTTAACTCATTACAGTGTGACTGCGTAAGGCAGGGAGATAAGAGGTTTACCGTGCTGGGACCCTCTACTGCACGACCAGGCTTCAGAGCACCTCCAACCCCAGGCTTCAGGCCTAGGATCCACACCAGGTGCTGGGAGGAGAGGGATGGATGGAGAACAGCAAGGGCAGAGAAGGTGGTGAGAAAAGTCAAATAGAGAGTGATTCACTCAGACCTCTTCCAATATATAATACTTACATTTTAAAGTTTTAATTGAAATATTTAGGCTTGTCAATAGCCGAAAAAGACAGGAAATCCTGACTTGGCTATAATACGCTGTAGAGCTGTGCCAGTATATGTGTGGTGGGTACAGTATAGTGGTAGTGTACCTGCAGTGTGGCTAGCACCAGCTGCCAGGAGGTGCCCAGCACTGCACCGTGGCAGTGGGCCAGGTTCAACAGGGTCCGCATACACTGGATATTCTTAGCTGTCAGCTGAGAGAGAAAGAGGGAGAAGGGGAGAGAGCGATAAAGAGGTACGTCACAGTACCGTCTGTACTGTATATGTGAACATCTAACATGCGCCCTCAAGTTGTGTTGTTGGTGTAATGTTGTGTAGAGGTCCCTTACCACCACAGTGCCTTGGGGCTGTACAGTGAGAGGCTGTCCCACAGCCACCACCTGCTGATGAGACTCACTGGAGGGACTGATAATCTGCACACTCTGGCCCTGGATAGAGTAGGCTGAGGAGAGCAGGAGAACACACGTTTAATTAGAGTCCTCAACGAAAGCAATGAGATCACAATCGTTTGGAGGTCAATCAATATAGTTACTCCTTAGTCGACATGAGTCATGTTTTTTTTTTCTCCTCACAATGTAGCTCAGAAAGACACCCCTGAACAAATCTAAATGTATTACATACACATATTTAGCAGATGTCATTGCAGGTGTAGCGAAATGCTTGATAATGATGATAATAACACAATGACAGTCATTTCCATTCGTATACTCATGGGCGCAACTTTCACTGGAATGTGATACAAAATGAGACAATGTTGTGCACTGGATAAAAAAAGGTATATATTAATATAAAAATGATGTCCCCCCACTTTTTAAACCAAAGTTGCACCCTTGCATATACTAGACTGAGTGACTGAGACAAGCCAGCTACATGCTAGACCCATCCTGCTGAAGCCAATTTGCAAGCTTTATCTCTCACAGCAAATATGCAAATAGTGTGTGTGTGTGTGTGTGTGTGTGTGTGTGTGTGTGTGTGTGTGTGTGTGTGTGTGTGAGTAAGAGAGAGAGAGATAGAGCATGTGAGAGAGTGTTTGTGACTGTGTGTATACCCCTCAACACATTCATCTTGATGTGACTAATTAGAAGGAACAGGGAAACAGCTGAGGCACAGCCAGGATTAATGACATATGTGGAGTATCAAAGTGGTTATTATGGAGATCACATATATGTTATTATTATTATGTTTTAGTCTAAAATTATATCTGTTTGGGCTTCTTGCGGTCAATTTGACATCTAAAAAATATTTTAAATTATGTTCTGGCCCCCCGACCACCCGCTCAAGAAAATATATATATATATATATATATATATATATATATATATATATTTTTTTTTTTAAATCGGCCCGTGGCTGAAGCTAGTTGATGATCCCCGTTCTAGAGCTTCACACTCTCACAAATACACACAGAGAGACTTGGGGTGAAAAGCTAATTAAGTTTACACATAAACAACTAACTACTGGCTTATCAAGTTCCTCAGAGGCACGTATGTTTATTATCACAGAGGTGATAACTTACTATATGCACCAAAGCCATGAATGCACACAAACACCCACAGGGTACTGACCCTTGTTGTTGAGGTTGGCTGCGTTACTGCTGAGGACGGTCAACGCATAGTGTGGGGGCAGTGAGGCCTTGCAGATGGCAGTGATGAAGGCGTCACGGGGCGTGACCAGGCCCAGACAACCACACAGAGACGCCATGGTCAGCTCCGCCTTCAGGATGCTCTCTGTCGCCGTCTCATCAGTACTGGGGTGGGACGAGACACACAGAGGGTTATGGGTTTGGAACAAACATTGAGGAATGCTTAACTGCAGCAACGTTTGGACTTTTTGCCTTGTGAAAAAAGTCTCAGAAGACCGTTTAAAATCGGCGGACACATTACACAACAACTTATGGTCTGCTGGGCGCAGTAGTTTCAAGAACTTTGGTTGCTCCTGAACTTAACACTGACTTTGAGTTTCACCCGTCACACTTTCAAGTTACTTTGAGGGGACACTATACTGAGCAAAAATATAAACGCAACATGTGAAGCGTTGGTTTCATGAGCTGAAATACAAGATCCCAGAAATGTTCCATATGCACAAAAAGCACTGCTGGGGACAATTAAAG
Source organism: Thymallus thymallus (assembly GCA_023634145.1). Classification (NCBI taxonomy): domain Eukaryota; kingdom Metazoa; phylum Chordata; class Actinopteri; order Salmoniformes; family Salmonidae; genus Thymallus; species Thymallus thymallus. Next base: position 14,102,612 of record CM042413.1, read on the forward strand.
GCCACTCTAAAATGCTGTTTTGTCACACAACACAATGCCACAGATGTCTCAAGTTGAGGAGAATTGACAGTTCATTTCTCTACCATAAGCCGCCTCCAACGTAGTTTTAGAGAATTTGTTAGTACGACCAACCGATCTCACAAACGCAGACCACGCGTAACCACGCCAGCCCAGGACCTCCACATCAAGCTTCTTCACCTGCAGGATCGTCTGAGACCAGCCACCCAGACAGCTTACGAAACTGTGGATTTGCACAACCGAAGAATGTCTGTACAAACTGTCAGAAACCGCCTCAGGGAAGCTCATCTGCGTGCTTGTCGTACTCATCAGGTTCTTGGCCTGACTGCAGTTTGCTGTCGTAACTGACTTCAGTGGGCAAATGCTCACTTTCGGTGGCCACTGGCACGATGGAGAAGTGTGCACTTCACAGATGAATCCCAGTTTCAACTGTACCAGGAAGATGGCAGACAGCTTGGGCGAGCGGTTTGCTGATGTCAACGTTGTGAACAGAGTGCCTTATGGTGGCGGTGGGGTTATGGTATGGACCGGCATAAGCTACGGACAACAAACACAATTGCATTTTATCGATGGCAATTTGTAGGCACAGAGATACCGTGATGAGATCCTGAGGCCCATTGTCGTGCAATTCATCCGCCACCATCACCTCATGTTTCAGCATGATAATGCACGGCCCCATGTCGCAAGGATCTGTACATAATTCCTGGAAGCTGAAAATGTCCCAGTTCTTCCACGTCCTGCATACTCACCAGACATGTAACTCATTGAGCATGTTTGGGATGCTCTGGATCAGGGTGATCCAGTTCCTGCCAAAATCCATCAACTTCGCACAGCCATTGAAGAGGAGTGGAACAATATTCCACAGGCCACAATCAACAGCCTGATCAACTCTATGCAAAGGAGATGTGTCGCGCTGCTTGAGGCAAATGGTGGTCACACCAGATACTGACTGGTGTTCTGATCCATGCCCCTACTTTTTTTCTTTAAGGTATCCGTGATCAACAGATGCATATCTGTATTCCCACTCAGTAAAATCTTTGACATTGTTGAATGTTGCATTTATATTTTTGTTCCGCGTAAAGAAATTGACTTTGAGGTCTATAAGAAGGGTTGTTACCTGGCGTCCAATAGGAGTGAGAGGGCAGCCAGTAGACCACACCAACACGCACTGACCATCTCCTCCCAGACCAGATGGGCTCCTGACAGAGAAACAGTAGTTAGCAAGACTGGACAAGGAATATACATTTGTACAGATATCTATATTTATATATTTACATGCTGCATCAGAATGCTGCTTTTGAATGGGGATGATAACAAATGAATCACTGTAGTAAGCCTACATTCATTAACACCCTCAGGAACTGTAGGCCACTAAAATTGCAAGCTAGTGTTTGGCTCCTTGTGTGGGCCCAGAGTGGCACCCCGGTACTAAGCCCCAACCCTCCCTCATCCTTCTCCACCTCCCCCCTCTTCACCAGGCTCAGGTTGGGCGTTCTGCTCTGGGTTGGCCTCCCTGCGTACGGTTGCCTCCTGCTCCTCCTTGGCCAGTTCTCTCTCTATCATGGAGGTGATGCCTCGGACCAGGTCCAGCAGGGCGCTGAAGGCCACAGACATGGCATAACCCTCTGGGATGGACGGGGGCTCCACCTTATCCAACATCTCCAGACTGGGGCAGGGAAGGGGAAAGGGAAAGATATGATATGACGTATTGTGTGTGTGTGTGTGTGTGTGTGTACCCTAATCAGTTGTAAGAAATAGTGTGTACGTCCCAAGGACCTACATGCAAACAAAACACTCATTCAGCTCAAACTAACAAACACACTGCTGCTTAGGCACCTGCAGGATCAGCTTTCCCTGGCCATGTGTTCATTACAGACCCTCAATGAGCTGTGTTAAGACAACGTTGACTGACAACCCTCTCTCCTGCATCAACAAACCAGCCAGTTTAATTATCTAGTCATTCAAACACCAGCATTGCTCCACCTCCTCATAATTACAGACAACAGGCCTTACTCCCTTCCTCCCTATCCATGCATAGAGAGCAGAGCTAGGTCAACTAATCCACAGCTAAATCAACTCCTGACTTCCCTCTAACATGTGTAGTGTGTGTCAAGGGGAATCTGCTGTGTTTGTGTTCTCTCTGTCCCCTCACTAAAAGACAGCAGCTAGTTAGAGTAGAATAATGACTCCTCCAGGGTGTCTAGGTCTTTGATAATGGCCGTAATTCCATCCCATGTGGTTTAAAATCAAACCGGTTCGCTCTGGTTTAACTATCTGTCTCCAATAGACTGTGTCCTTGTGTGTGATAATTGGATGGATGAGTCAAACCTAGACAGGCATAGCTAGATGTCTAGTGTGTGTGTGTGTGTGTGTGAGTGTAAGTAATACTACTCACTAGGTAGCTTTGGCGCTCCCCTGCACACTGACGGTCATGAGGGGGATCCAGGTACCGCGGTACTCGAAGGCAGCCTGAGTGGTCAGACTCCCACCCTGACCTCCTGCTCCTGGACCGCCCTGGGCAGCCGCCTGGGCCCCCGACCCACCTAGGGAGGGAGAGAGAGATTGAGGAATGGAAGGGGGGAAGGAAGAAGTGAGCGAAAGATTGCTGTTAGTATTGAGCTGGAACAAAAGCCTTTGCACCCTGCAGACCAGAACCTTCCATACCCTCATGAGTTGCTAAAACCTATCCTAGATATTCATTTTCTTTATTTCCAACTACAGTTTCAAGCTGTAACACCAGCAAAGACAAACGTAGGTCCCTCTGTGTGCTCGGTGTGGTACCGACCAGCAGGGGCGTTGGTGGCAGCAGGGTTCCCTGTGTTGGGGACGATGAAGAGGGACTGGATGAAGGAGCCCAGAGCATTGACGATGTCCCGGAACACCTTGGTGGAGTGCTGCTTCATGTCATAGGACTGGCAGAAAGACCTGGAGGGGGGAGAGAGGAGGGTAAATAGACAGGGTGGAAAAATAGTTTAGTAAAACATTTGGAGATTGTTGAGGTTTTGTGCGTTGAGGAGATAGATAGATAGTTTATTTTTTAAATTTTTTAATTTCACCTTTATTTAACCAGGTAGGCCAGTTGAGAACAAGTTCTCATTTACAACTGCGACCTGGCCAAGACAAAGTGTGTTTGTGTGTGCGGTAAGGTCAGTGTCAGAGGTGTATGGTGAGGTCAGTGATATGTGTGTTGAGGGTGCGTGTGTGTGCGCTCCTCCTCTTCACCGTAGCAGGTGTGGCTGTACACACAGCCTGTGGACTGACTCCACGGCCACGGCTCTGAGCCACTGAGGCTTCTCTCCATCCAGGAACTTCACCAGCAGGGACAGGAAGATCTCACACTCCGTCACCTACAACAACCACAACACAGAAAAACACCTCAATCCTCAGCTCCCCAAGCTAACTACTATAAGTATGTCTCTACAGTAAGAAGACAGCAGGATGTGGAAAATGTGGATTTCAGTTAACCTCCTGAATTGACCCAAACTATAGCTTCTGCCTTGGCTCACACCAGTAGGCGTGTTTGAGCGTTTGATAACCACAGGGACTCACCAGTACGTTGTAGAAGTGTTTGATAACCACAGGGACTCACCAATAGGCTGCAGAAGTGTTTGATAACCACAGGGACTCACCAGTATTCTGTAGAAGTGTTTGATAACCACAGGTACTCACCAGTAGGCTGTAGAAGTGTTTGATAACCACAGGGACTCACCAGTAAGCTGTAGAAGTGTTTGATAACCACAGGGACTCACCAGTAGGCTGTAGAAGTGTTTGATAACCACAGGGACTCACCAGTAGGCTGTAGAAGTGTTTGATAACTACAGGGACTCACCAGTAGGCTGTAGAAGTGTTTGATAACCACAGGGACTCACCAGTAGGCTGTATACGTGTTTGATAACCACAGGGACTCACCAGTAGGCTGTATACGTGTTTGATAACTACAGGGACTCACCAGTAGGCTGTAGAAGTGTTTGATAACCACAGGGACTCACCAGTGGGATGCAGAAGTGTTTGATAACCACAGGGACTCACCAGTAGGCTGTAGAAGTGTTTGATGAGCACAGACACCACTCTGAGCAGCCTCATGCAGATGGGGAAGTAGGGTTTCTCTACAGGGGCAGGCGAGTTGCCGCTGTTGCTGCCCTGGCGGAACTTGATGTTGGGGGAGAACAGCTTGATGACCAGCGGACAAACACGCTCCTTCAGCAGGAAGCTGAACTCCTGGTGCTATACAGCGGTCAGAGGGCAACAGGTGGGGTAAGCAGGAGGTGGGAGTCACAGTACAAATACAAGACACATACACCTACAGTGAGATTACGTATTGTATTCCATTTCAATGCATATACTACTTAATTGTATTGCATTATATTGTACCATACTTTACTGTATCATATTGTATTACGTTGTCATTGTTGGACCGGGGGCCCATGCGGCCGTCATCGGTGTCTTTTTAAAATGTATTTAATAAATAATTTTGACAGTAACCCTGCAGAAAGACATTCATAAACCTTTATAATTTCCATATGTACTAGGAAGCAAAGTGTTCTTCAGGAATGTGACTGAAAAAGTGGCTCAGGACTTGGAAGAATAAAAAATGTAATTGATTGAAGTATAAGGTGATATCGGTGAACAAATGCCGTGGTCAAGGCTACGACGGTGCCAGTGTAATGAGTGGAGCTTTACTCAGGTATTCAAAAGCACATCAGACCGAGAGCCTAATGCTTCTTAGGTAGTTCTTAGTAGAGTTTAAGATCAGAAAACTATTTCTCAGCAGAAGCGACAGTTACAGGTCGATTGCCGTAGTAACGTCAGGGAAACTGGGCAGAAGGGAGTGGTGCTTCAAATACAGCAGTTCTGCAACATATTTAATTGAGCCTCTCATTTTTCTTAATTGGCGGTCTCAACACATTACTGTATAGGAAGCTCTGAGGACAGGTCGTCAGGATACTGGACATATATTACCTGTATAGGAAGCTCTGAGGACAGGTCGTCAGGATACTGGACATATATTACCTGTATAGGAAGCTCTGAGGACAGGTCGTCAGGATACTGGACAGCCAATAAATTGCCAAATGCAAAAAAAAGAGTTGTGTGGTTGCAAATATCAACAGTCCCTTATCCCTTCTATATCTATAATGCATAATATGTCTCAGGAAAGACTGACTGGTTTGGCAATACTCGGTATAGAACAGTCGGGGCCACAACCTGGACTTACAGGCCGTGGTGAAAACATTTGCACACGAAAAAGAGGACTTCAGGAGACCAGGGGAGTCACTCAAGTTAGATTTAATTTGATTTAATTTACCTTGAATATTGTAGCCTATTTAACAGCAGCTAAATACAGTATATATCTATAGATAGTACACTGCATAATGAAACAATTTCTAGTAAGTGAGTGTTTAGGGGGGTGTTACGCCAGTGTACATTGTATTAAGTTGTATTGCATTGCATTGTAAAGCATAATACTGTACTGTTTTGAATATTACTGTACTGTATTCAGTCCCTCCAGGATTTCACTTGGATTTGTGATATTTGCGGTCAAAAATGCTTGATGAACCATAGGTCAAATGAATGTAATTTGACCCAATATTATGGCCATAGAAAATCAAATTACGTTTTTGGTATTGAGTATCATTTCGGTAGAGTATCGTTTCAGTATAAAGTATCGTGATACTAAACTTTGTATCAAAGTCAAAATTCTGGTATCGTGACAAAACTATTGTGGTTTAAGCGGAAATACATTTTTCTAATAATTGGTCAAAATGGCAAGCACTTGCTTGGGGAATTGTTGCTTTTGCATAAACAAAATTGCGATGGCAAAATCTTGGAGGGACTGTGCATTATGTTGTGTGTAATGTGTGTTTACCTGCAGGAAGACCCCAGGGAAGTCATTGAGGACTGACTCCAGGAGCTCCAGACCAAACGTCCGCGTCATCTCTGTCATCCCTACCAGCCAGTAAGGGGCGTCAGCATTCACTAGCTGACATAGGTCCTGGATAGATACACACACACACACAGGAATATAGACATGTACATAGGACAGCTAGAGACAGCTACTAGCATTACTTCTGTGATACAGTCTGGAAGTCTAGGCTGTAAATACACTACAAGACCAAAAGTATGTGGACACCTGCTAGTCAAACATCTCATTCCAATATGGAGTAGGTCCCCCCCTTTTCTGCTATAACAGCCTAAACTCTGCTGGGAAGGCATTCCACTAGATAGTCTATTCACAAACTGGGGTACGCGTACCTGCAGCCGGGGGTACACCAAATAAAAATGGGATTCACTTACAGTCATGTGAAAAAGTAAGTACACCACCTTGAAATAAATATTATTGATGCACGAGTCTGGGAGTGGTTACAAATCAATTTCCAAGCAATTCGAAGTACATCATTCCACTGTCCGACGGCTCATCTACAAATAGAGAAAATTCCAGCCCACTGGCAATCTACCTGGGACAGGTCATCCCACTAATCTACCTGGGACAGGTCATCCCACCAATCTACCTGGGACAGGTCATCCCACCAAATTCAGCCCAAGAGCTGAACGAAAGATGCTCATAGAAGTCTCTAAGAACCCCAGGGTAACATCAAGGGATCTACAGGCCTCTCTTGCCACAATCAATGTCAAAGTGCATGAGTCAACTGTCAGAAAGAGACTGCACAAACTTGGCCTACATGGGAGGTCAGGAAGGAATAAGCCTCTGCTCTCAAAGAATTATATCAAGACACGACTGACTTTTGCCAGACAACACCTGGGTAAATACCAGAACTACTGGAACAATGTGCTCTGGACAGATGAGTCAAAGGTGGAGTTGTTTGGTCGCAATGCCAGACTGCCTTTGAATAGAAGAACCTCATACCAACCGTAAAGCATGGAGGCGGTGGCATTATGGTTTGGGGCTACTTTGCTGCCTCAGGACCTGGCCAACTTGCCATCATAGAGTCATCCATGAATTCTATATTGTACCAGAGAATTATTGAAGAGAATGTGAGGCCATCTGTCAAAAAGCTGAAGCTGAACCAAACATGGATCTTGCAACAGGACAATGATCCAAAACACAAAAGCAAAGCTACAACAGAATTAAGAAATGGAGGGTTATGGAATGGCAGAGTCAAAGCCAAGATCTCAATCCTATCAAAATCATGTGGGGAGTCTTGAAGTGGGCTGTGCATGCAAGAAAGCCCTCGAACATGACACAGTTGAAGCAGTACTGTAAAGAAGAGTGGGCAAAAATTACTCCCAACAACACAATGTCAAATCCAGGTATACTAGTCAAATAATGAACATCCAATCTCATTAACTGTTACTCTCTCGCGGGAATTCTACTTATCCCTTTCATGCCCTGCCTCCAGTCCAACTAACGATATCTGAACAAGAGAGCCTCATTGAAATTGCAACAAGCGGTTCTGTGAAAATTGAATTTAAATCAGAAGCCACTGCCAGATTTTTGGATAGGGATGCGCTCAGAGTATCCTGCCTTGGCACTGATGCCCTTTGCAACCACGTACCTACAGTTGAAGTTGGAAGTTTACATACACTTAAGTCATTAAAACCCATTTTTCAACCACTCCACAGATTTCATGTTAACAAACTATAGTTTTTGCAAGTCGGTTAGGACATCTACTTTGTGCATGACACAAGTAAGCTTCTGATAGAATAATTTACATCGTTTGAGTCAATTGGGGGTGTACCTGTGTATGTATTTCAAGGCCTACCTTCAAACTCAGTGCCTCTTTGCTCGACATCAAGGGAAAATCTAAAGAAATCAGCCAAGACCTCTGAAAAATGTTTCTAGACCTCCACAAGTCTGGTTCATCCTTGGGAGCAATTTCCACATTCATCTGTACAAACAATAGTACGCAAGTATAAAACACCATGGGACCACGCAGCCGTCATACCGCTCAGGAAGAAGATGCATTCTGTCTCTTAGAGATGAATGTACTTTGGTGCAAAAAGTGCAAATCAATCCCAGAACAACAGCAAAGGACCTTGTGAAGATGCTTGCGGAAACAGGTACAAAAGTATCTATATCCATAGTAAAATTAGTCCTATATCGACAGGAGGGACTGGTGCACTTCACAAAATAGATGGCATCATGAGGAAGGAAAATTATGTGGATATATTGAAGCAACATCTCAAGACATCAGTCAGGAAGTCAAAGCTTGGTCGCAAATGGGTCTTCCAAATGGACAATGACCCCAAGCATACTTCCAAAGTTGTGGCAAAATGGCTTAAGGACAACAAAGTCAAGGTATTGGAGTAGCCATCACAAAGCCCTGACCTCAATCCTATAGAACATTTGTGGGCAGAACTGAAAAAGCGTGTGTGAGCAAGGAGGCCTTCAAACCTGACTCAGTTACACCAGTTCTGACTCTCTCCAATACAACCCAACATTGCAGAGTTACAGTGGGGAGAACAAGTATTTGATACACTGCCGATTTTGCAGGTTTTCCCACTTACAAAGCATGTAGAAGTCTGTAATTTTTATCATAGGTACTCTTCAACTGTGAGTGACGGAATCTAAAACAAAAATCCAGAAAATCAAATTGTATGATTTTTAAGTAATTAATTTGCATTTTATTGCATGACATAAGTATTTGATACATCAGAAAAGCAGAATTTAATATTTGGTACAGAAACCTTTGTTTGCAATTACAGAGATCATACGTTTCCTGTAGTTCTTGACCAGGCTTGCACACACTGCAGCAGGGATTTTGGCCCACTCCTCCATACAGATCCTTCAGGTTTCGGGGCTGTCGCTGGGAAATACGGACTTTCAGCTCCCTCCAAAGATTTTCTATTGGGTTCAGGTCTGGAGACTGGCTAGGCCACTCCAGGACCTTGAGATGCTTCTTACTGAGCCACTCCAAAATCGGCAGTGTATCAAATACTTGTTCTCCCCACTGTATGTGCATCGTTTCAAGCACATCCTTCTCATTAACCTGTGGTGAGTTATTCACAATTGTTGATGAACAAATATGGTTTTATATGTAACATTGCTAAATAAAGAGCAAAATTATTTATTATTATTATTTTATTATTTGTGCCATGGTCCTATAAGAGCTCTTTGTCACTTCCCACGAGCCAGGTTGTGACAAACTCACACTCATTCTAATAAATGTATTGTATAGTGTGTGTGTGTGTGTGGCAGGCTTACAATGGTGGCAAAAACAGCATTTGACCCCGGTGCTAGAGGGGGTACGCAGCTGGAAGTTGAATGTTTGAAGGGGTACGCGACTAAAATACGTTTGGGAACCACTACATTAGATGTTGGAACATTGCTGCAGGGACTTGCTTCCAGTCAGCCACAAGAGCATTAGTGAGGTTGGGCACTGATGTTGGGCGATCAGGCCAGGCTCGCAGTCGGCATTCCAATTCATCCCAAAAGTGTTCGATGGGGTTGAGGTCAGGGCTTTGTGCAGGCCAGTCAAGTTCTTCCACACTGATCTCAACAAACAATTTTTTCTGTATGTGCACGTGGGCATTGTCATGCTGAAACAGGAAAGGGCCTTCCCCAAACTGTTGCCACAAAGTTGCAGCACAGAATCGTCATTGTACGCTGCAGCGTTAAGACTTCCCTTCACTGGAACTAAGGAGCCTAGCCATAACCATGGAAAGCCCCAGACCATTATTTCTCTTCCACCAAACATTACAGTTTGCACAATGCATTCGGGCAGGTAGCATTCTCCTGGCATCCGCAAAACCCAGATTTGTCCGTCAGACTGCCAGATGGTGAAGCGTAATTCATCACTGCAGAGGACGTGTTTCCACTGCTCCAGAGTCCAATGGCGGCGAGCTTTACACCACTCCAGCCGACGCTTGGAATTGCGCATGGTGATCTTAGGCTTGTGTGCGGCTGCCGGCCATGGAAACCCACTTCATGAACCCACTTTTTGGGCTCCCGAGTGGTGCAGTGGTCTAAGGCACTGCATTTCAGTGCAAGAGGCGTCACTACAGTCCCTGGTTTGAATAAAGGCTGTATCACATCCGGCCGTAATTGGGAGTCCCATAGGGCGGCGCACAATTGGCCCAGCGTCGACCGGGTTTGGCCGTCATTGTAAATAAGAATTTGTTCTTAACTGACTTGCCTAGTTAAATAAAAGGTTAAATATATATATATATATATATATTTTTTAAATGAAGCTCCTGACCAACAATAATTGTGCTGATGTTGCTTCCAGAGGCAGTTTTGAACTCGGTAGTGAGTGTTGCAACTGAGGACAGACGATTTTTACCCGCTACGTGCTTAAGCACTCTGCAGTCCCATTGTGTGAGATTATGTGGCCGACCACTTCGCGGCTAAGCAGTTGTTGCTCTTAAACGTTTCCACTTCACAATAACAGCACTTACAGTTGACAGGTCAACTCTCGCAGGGCAGAAATTTGACAAACTGACTTGTTGAAAAGGTGGCATCTTATGACGGTGCCAGGTTGAAAGTAACTGAGCTCTTCAGTAAGGCCATTCTACTGCGAATATTTGTCTATGGAGATTGCATGGCTGTCAGCAACGGGTGTGGCTGAAATAGCCGAATCCACTAATTTGAAGGGGTGTCCACATACGTTTGTATATATAGTGTATATAAAGACAGCCTGGCTGTGTTTCATTCCACAAAGTTGTTCCCTTCCTAGCCCGTCCCCTCCTTCCCACCCTTCCCTTCCCTCCTTCACAGGGTAAACCCCATCTACACCCCCTCTTCTGATGGGCTTGAGTGTGTAGGTGGGGTACAGTGAGAGGTATGGAGGACTGTCTCCTGGTGGATGTACCTGGAACAGCATGTAGGCATCTTTAGCACTGGGCCGAAGGGTACTGACAGACCTCCGGTTAGTGTTACCCTGGACTAGAGTAGGCTGCTCCACGATGCCTGGAAGAGAGAGGACGGGGGAGGGGAGAGAAGAGAGTGAGAGGAGGAGAGAGGGGGAAAGGGAGGAGAACACATGGAAGACAGCTGTGGCTACAAGCCTGGAGGGATCAATCGCTCACACTCAAACACAGACACTCAAACAACACACCAACACATTCTCAGAAAAGACCAGACCAACACCGACTACAAGATGGAAAAGTCACTTAATTCAATTGTGCTTCCCAATCCCAGCTCACATACTAAGCCAAAAAGCAGAGTGGGAAGACAGCAGAGTAGAATCTGAAAGAGCCGAACAAAAACCTAAACAAAAACTAATTATTGAACTCCGGCTTAAATAACGGGATAAGCAGCTTTTGGCAATCTAAGGAGAAACTAACTCCTATCCCTAACTCTGTGACAGGGTCAAAGTTAGAGGAGGAGGAGGAGGAGGGTAAGAGAGAGGAAGTGTGTGATGCAGAATACTGAAGGACAGAAATATGTGGCAAACAGAAATGGTTCAGTCCTAGAAGAACCCCATTTCCAATGAGCACTCCGACACAGACCTTTGAAGCGCTCGTCCTCGGCGACCATCCTCTCAAAGACCACGGTGACGACCTGTCTCACGGTGGCGGCCGCTGTGTTGTTGGTGATGTTGTCTTTGGTGAAGTGCAGGCGGAAACACAGCACGATGGCCTGGCAGGGACAAGGGAAGTGGAGACACAGGCTCTGTTACAATATCCAGCCCAACATAGCCTACTACCAAGAAACAAGCTATGCATTGGGGAATACATTCTATGTGGTACACTAGTATAGACAATTGAACGTAGACGCAAACATCTGGATTCACATCCCAAACAAACTTGGAATAGTACATGACACGTGTGTGGGACTAAACATCTGACTGGACTGTGAATATATGCAATGTAAGCAACGTGTGTGCAAATATCAACATTCTGTGACACGAGGCAAAATACTTGTGTTTGTGTTGTGTACGACGGTGCATCTGCATGGCAACATTTGGTGTTTGTATACAGCGTGCAGTTTGTGGTACCTTGGAGAGTACTTCGTCATGTACCACTGTGTTGGTGGTGAGCAGCACCAGGACAGTCTGCAGCAGCTTTAGTTCCTCCAGCCCGTTCTCCATCAACTGCCACAGCATGTTAATGATGTTCCCTGCTGCAGCCTGATGAACGCACACAGAGACACACACACACACAGAGACACACACACACAGTTAGACTTGTAGCCTACTTGTAAATCAAGGAGGAAGTGACAGTCATGGTCGCAATCAACAGTAATGACAAGTGACAGCAGCACTAGAGCTCACAGACACAGACACAGACATGTACACACAGATAAACAAAGAATTAGACAGACACACAGGGGAGCAGCCAACCGGACCAGCCCACAGCTCTGAATACATCAGGGTCAGTGAGTCACATGTGCCTTCATTCCACCAAACCCAGCCACTGTGGCACTCCAGGGCAGTGACTCCACGCACATTGCCCTCGTGTCACATCCTGAGGTCAAAACAAAACAACAGACCTCGTACAAAACCAGGGGAACTGAGGGAAGTCGAGTCAGTTGAAGAAAAAAAGAACATGCCCTTCAAAAGAGGGGGCATGACAGGTCATTTTCTTCCTAAGGCAAAACTGACATAGTTCACTCATGCAAACCAAGACATTTAATCAATACTGCAGTAGAGTCGTTCCTCTTCCCCATCCAGTGTTTCCCCTAAGATATTTTTCTGCAGTGGTGGCAAGGGAAGCGGGAGGCAGGTGGGGGCTGGGTTTGGATGCATTGCTACTAACAGTGGGGTGCATTTCCACTAGCGTTAGCGCAATGACATGCTAGCTGTTCCCATAGACGTGGTAGCCAACAACTATCCATTTAAAAGCGCGTCCTAGTAGTTAAGCCCTGGGCTTACAGACACACAGACGGTGATATATAGAGGAGAGGTGCTGGAGTGTGGCAGAAAGCCTCTGTTTAAAATCTGCTGATAGCCCGTAAACACAGCCAGCCAGCCAGTCAGGCAGGCGTAAACAGTCAGTCAGGCAGGCAGGGAGCCAGTCAGTCAGGGTGTTGTTATTCACACAGTAGGCCTGGCTGGCTGGCTGGCTGGCTAGCTAGCTGGTCGGTCAAGGTGTCCCTGATAACACCAGGCAGTCAGAATAGCCTGGGTTCCATGTTGAGGTTTAGTGGTTAAAGGGCAGTCAGAATAGCCTGGGTTCCATGTTGAGGTTTAGTGGTTAAAGGGCAGTCAGAATAGCCTGGGTTCCATGTTGAGGTTTAGTGGTTAAAGGGCAGTCAGAATAGCCTGGGTTCCATGTTGAGGTTTAGTGGTTAAAGGGCAGTCACAATAGCCTGGGTTCCATGTTGAGGTGTAGGTAGCGGTTCTACAGAGATGAGGCTTTGCACTGCAGTGTGAAGCAAAAAGTAGAAAACCCACCCTCTCAGTTAGAGTTGGTGGGATTTCAACTTGTATAAGTCCAGGATCATAATAATGTGCTCCCCCTGCCCTGACTTCAAATGTAGGCCTTCAAATCCAGACCAAAGCACTGTTCAAAGTGCTTAGAATGAAAGTGTAGAAGTCTTTTGTGTTGTAGCGACCATGCAGGAACAGAGATTACACTACCACTATCAATTGTTCAGGCGTTTAGTACAGCGTGTATTGTACAATCCTTAAAATATATGAGTCACAGCAGGTTTGCTATCAGCTAGGACCATTTGCCTCATAAATAATTCATTTCAGCCTTCTCAATCAGCACGGTGTATGCATTATATGCACTGATAATGCAATTATAATGAATTACTAATCAAAGTGATTATAAAGAGTTAGGGGCGAGCCTAAAACATCCACTCAGTCTCCCACTGACATCAATACATGACTACGTGAAAAATCAGAAGTTAGGCTTAGCCCCATAGTGGTCCTGTGTTTCTTACCTCAGAGACCACCTCGTGGGACATGAGTCTCTGGATAGCAGCCAGACATAGCTGGGTGATCTTGGGCTCCTTGGTGCCACAGCCCATCAGGAACGGCTGCACCACCTCCGAGCTGTTCTCCTTCAGAGCTAAGGGGGAGACGATACATGGGCACAGTTCACACATCAATCAGGCAGCTGTTATAGAACAAAAACAGACCTAGGACAACGCTATTAGAATGCCTCCTTCCTTCCTTTGCTTGTTTGAATGAGGTCTGATTGGTGAATCTGTATGTGGTTAATTGGTTCAGACAAAACATCTCTCTCGCACAAACACATACAAGGCATTTAAAAAGGTGTCCCTCCCTCCTTCCTTCACTCACTCGCCAAGATGTCTGTATTCCTCGCGGCGATGGTCTTGATCTTGACGATCCCCGACTCGGCAGCCTAGGAAAGCACAGACAAGGGGCCTATTAAAATGACATTTACCCATACGTTCCTTATGATGAGACCACTGACGATGCGTTAACACCTCTATATCCACTGTTATAGCAGAGGTAGACATCTCCTAGTCCTTATTAATGATCCTCACAGGAGAGGGGAGAGAAGACAAGCGTGGCCAGAAACATTGAGGGCTGTAATCAGTTAGCCTTGAGTAAGTCCCTTTGCCTGAGAGGAGACACAGAGGTGATTTCTCATGTGTGGAGCTGTGCTGCCTGACATAGTGAGATGCTGAGATCTGGATGGGGGAGAGATGGAGGGTGGAGAGGGTGAGGGGGGGAGACATGTGGATGGGAAAGAGACAGGTGGGGGAGGAGGAAAGTAACGGGGGAGGAGAAGAGCGACTATGGGGAAGGGAGTGAGGAAAGGAGTGAGCGAGAGATGAGAGGGAAGGAGAGAGAGCATGCTGTGCTTTCAGCAGTCAACAGAGGCCTCTTTCTCTCTCTCTACAGCAACTGCAGCTCTGTCAAGATATTCTCCCTATCTCCAACTTCGCCCCCTCGTTCTCCTTCTCTATCGCTCTTTTTCTGTGTTTCTCTTGCCTTGTTCTTTTCTTCCCATCCCTAAACCAACCATAACAGCAGGCAGATCATTAACAATTGCCTATGCACAGACTGGGCCTATAGCCTACATAAACATGGAAACCACTATGGTTCTACCTGGAACCAAAAAGGCGTCTCGAAAGGGTTCTCCTATGGGGACCTCCAAAGAACCCTTTTAGGTTCTAGATAGCACCGTTTGTTCTAAGAGTGTAGCTTTTATACAGTCATATAACTTAATATTTCATTTGAACTGCCATAAGGACGCACAGAAGAACGGGACAGGACGCAACCTTTTGAACCTCTTGGTTACCAGGCAACAGGGCCTTAATACTTTGGCGTGTGGACTGAGTAATTGTGTAGAACTCCAGGCCCGATCACCACACCACACTGCCACTTTAAATGTTAATCTGGAGAAATGCAAGTCTCCCTCATCTCCTTTAGTGGGGAGCGAGGCAGAGGGCTTTAACAGGGAAAGAAAAGAACATACAAAACTTTCATTAATAATCATTCGGATCCTTCTGGTGCAGCCTATTTTAAAGCTGGCCAAAAACTGATATATACTGTAAATATATGCTACGAGGTGAATGAAAAGAAAATTAAATTGGCTTTGGCTCATATTCAAAATGGGAGGCAGGTGATATAATAGTTTTTTGTTGAGAACATTAACACTTTGCCACAAACATGGTTAAGCCTCCACAAAAGGACAATAAAGTATGTGTTGGGGGGAAAAGGTCAATTTAGGGCTGTTGGGTTTTTATTCTAGGTGTTGTTGATAGGGGGTGGAAGGATAAATTAGGCTAATGAAGTTACAGCAGTTGGCACTGGACAATGTTTCTCAGCGTGCTGGTTCTCTCCATATATTATAACAGGTTGAACAGAATCCCCTCTCTAGAACTGAACATATACAAAGCTAATAGGCCTATCCAGCACCTTTGATATTCCTTGTCTGGCTGTATTGTAGCATCACTGATATTCTTTACAAAGTGATTTTGGTCAAAGTGCTGTTGAGTTAAGCTAGGCAAGGCTGTGTTATCTATGAAGGCAGTGTTATCTATGAAGGCAGTGTTATCTATGAAGGCAGTGTTATCTATGAAGGCCATGTTATAAATAGCCTTTAAGGTCCTTCTCAATCTCTCCTCACACACAATCCATTGTGGTTAGGCGAGACTAGCACTTGCAGCAATCAGAGTAGCCACAGTGAACGGACCCTGTATGCAATGAAAACGGGAGCCACTCATGGCAGGAAGATGACGATGGTGGTGGTGATGAGGATGATTACAAAAAGTTATAACAAATGAGGCTGTAGCCTAACATGCCTGGTTTAAAAATAAACTTGCTTTGGGTTCTGCAAACCAGGAAAACAACAAACTGCCTCCTGCTGAAACCTTGAAGGAAGATCAAGATCACTGAACTCCATACAGAGATTTCAACCGGTCACATAACAAAGCAAGTCAGAGAGCCTTGAATCACAAGCAGATTGCTGGGATTTCAATGGAGAGGGTAGTGTTGCAGCAAAGCTACTGGTAATTTACCAAAATACCGGAATCTTCAGTAATTTAGGTAATTAACAGAAAATGGCAATTTATCGTAAAAGCAAACTATCATTTGGTAATTTAGCATCCGCACTGTTCTTCATGTTTTTGTAACATTTTCAGTGGAAATTGTTCAGTTCTTGTTTATAGAGTTGTATGGTTTGTTTAACTTTGCAATCATAGATTTTTGTTTGACATAAAATCTGAGTCTCAACATCACTCCGGTTACATGGAACTGAGCCCAAAAACCGCTGACACTGCACGTCTTGCTTCCCCTCAGAATAGAAGAACTGAGAAGCCTCAGTCAAAACTACAAGCTAGTAGTTTACAACTTATTTCTGCAAACCACAGTGTGAAGAAGGGCATATGAAGCCACTGCGAAGGTCCATCCACAGTTTAAGCAGTTTGAGGGCAAATAGTGGGAGGACCAGGTCACACTGGTAGGCCTAACTTCACTAAATGTTTTATCCTAGGGGAGTTATTCATTAAGTTTGGCACCAGCTGAATGCAAACTCATATCCTCTAGGGATGGACACGGTTATTTGAGTATTTGAATATGCGAACAGATTATTTGAACAATGAAAAATTGAATTATCTATGTGACATTGTTACACCATGACATTTGAAATTATTAATTAAACAAAACAAACTTTATGACATGCACCCCATAAAAAGTCACCGTAGCCTACACAGGTTTCACACGATTGTTGATATTGTCGGCCAATCAAAGTGGCACAATGTGTAGCAAGCAACGTGGGAGCTCTCTAATAAACATTGATCAACTCCAGTGGGTGATCAAGATAAGACGAACAGCCGATATAAACAAAAAAGTATGACATTTTTTATAATGACCACAAGTTTGGGAACCAGGTGTACTGGTCAGTTCTTCTTAAAGTCCCAGTGCAGTCAAAAACTAGATTTGGGTGTTTTACATACATTACCACACCCCAAGGTTGGAATAATACTGTGAAACTTATGATAATGCCCTTTTAGTGTAAGAGATGTTTGAAGAGACAACCTTACATTTCAGCCTGTTTTGATGGAATGGAGTTTTGGCCTGCCTGGTGACATCCCCAGGCAGTAAATTACAAACTTCTCTGCTCATAACAGAGTTTCATAATAAGTTTTCAGTTTTCCCCTCAGACCACTCCTAGCAAAATTCTTGCTTGAGAAATTGCTCTTTGCTAAGAAGCTATTTTTGTTTCTTTTTGACTATTTTAAATGATTACGATCAGCAAGGTACTTAAATGTCACCCAGAAAAGATTTGATATTGAAATGAAAACGGCTGCATTGGACTTTTAAGTTTCTACTCTTCTGCTTGTTATTTTGTCAAAATTCACCCAACTAATTGTGTGAAGCTTGTGGAAGGCTACCCGAAATGTTTGACCCAAGTTAAACAATTTAAAGGCAATGCTACGAAATATGTGTATGTAAACTTCTGATCCACTAGGAATGTGATGAATGAAATAAAAGCTGAAATAAAATCACTCTCTACTATTATTTCCCATTCGTAAAATAAAGTGGTGATCCTAACTGACCTAAGAGGGAATTTTAACTTGGAATTGTGAAAAACTGAGTTTAAATGTATTTGTCTAACGTTTATGTAAACTTCTGACTTCAACTGTATCTATAAGCCATCAGACTGCTGAACACTTGAACTGGACTGACCACCTGCACGGACTCTCTGCACCTTAGCACACATGCAATCACTCATGCACACAACTCTTATTATGATTGCTAATTACTGCACAATTTAAACACTTGCCCCGCAATCCCCCCCTTCCCCAAAACACCTGTAAATATTGGACTATAAATTGTGACTTCCTGTATTATACTTATGCTAAAATGTTTATTCTATTCTACTGAACCATTTACTTTGTTTGTATTATTTTGTTTTCTTATTTCTTATTGTTGTTGCAATAAGAGAAGGAACCTGCAAGTAGGCATTTCATTGGACAATGTATACCATGTGTATCCTGTACATACGACTAATAACATTTGATACATGAAACTTAAAAATTATATATTGATGAAGCAATACATACCAAATTGAAGTGTCTTGACTTTTGTTTGCGTGTTCTACAGTCAGATAGGGGATGACTGGGACAAGCAATGTAACATCCCAAATTACAACAAATTTCAAATGACAATAAATGTGTTATGATAGATTTTGATCAAGACATCTTTAAGATTTTTATGTCTATTTCAGACTCTGTAACATCCATAACCGAGGGTGTAACATCCATAACGGACGTTTTTGCTCAATAAAGTAATAATGGAAATTACTATCTTTTCAAAATTATAGTTTTTGTATTCAACCTTTGCTTTAAATGGCTCTCCATATTTTGAACTAAGACTTACAAACTCAGACTTTTGCTATTATGTTCAGTTTCCCAAAAAAACTTTTCCATTTCATGTAACATCCATTCTGAGACATTAAAGTTATGTTTTTGTGTGCAAATGTATAGTCCAAAACCCTGGAATCACCCATAATGCATCAACAGAGAGAACTGCTGTGTGTTTTGTCAGACTAAAGTGATCAGAGCACAACAAACAGAACATCTCCCATGGAGATTAGAAGGAAAGGTCTTGAGCGTGAAGCTGTGGTGTAGAAAAACGGATGAGATTCTTTTCAGCCCTTTTTAACCCAGAAAAAAATGAGAAAACGGTTGCTTTGCAGTGTGTCAGAGGTAAATGAATGGTGTGTGAGACTGGTCAAGGAGGTGTCTTGTACCTGACTATCTGAGAGAAGAAAAAAGGGTCAAGGGCACAACTGACATTCTCAGCTCCAATAGAAAGGTAAAATAATTCAGATATGTTGATCAAAATGTAAAAGATCGCCTACTTAGAAAGCCCAACAAAGGTTAGACTTCGTATAACCAGATTCAAGCCACGAAACAAAATACTGTAATAGTAGACTACTGTTGAGGTATTTTCCCCAGAGCAGTGCGGAGTCTTTCACTCCCTTACACATGGTAAGGTCTGAGGAAAAAATTAACAAAGCCAAGGAGAGTTATACATGACAGTCTGCTGCCCAGCACTGGCTGACTCTAGAGTGGAGGCCCACAGGCTCAATATAAAGGAGCAGCCATTTAAATGTGGAGACAGCATTACTTCTCTGACAGCTAGGCCTGCACTGGCATGACATCATAAAGGTGGTGTTGAGTTTCCTAGTGGGATGACTGTAATACAAACATGACAATTAAGGCCTTGTTTTTATCTAAACATGTTGTCCTGAAGAGATTATATTACTATTATAGACCATCAATCAGAATAACCAAAGAAAGTGAAGACCGGCCATTAACAAGTTAATCAGATTGTCTTAGGCTCATTCCTTTGACCTATAAATGAGAGTTCAAAGGAGAATGCAATTCCTGTCATATAGGCCAGTGATTTTCAAACAGGGGTCTGCAGCAGGTCCGCGATTTTTGTTTATGTTTAGAAAAATATTTGTTTGGATTTTTTTAATGTGAAAAATAATTATTTTATGAATATCGCAAGCTGCAACAGAATACGATCGTGGATAACATTTGTATGTCTCTGCGTCCAGTACGAAGGAAGTTAGAGGTAGTTTCATGAGCCAATGCTAACTAGCGTCAGCTCAATGACTGGAAGCCTACAGGAACAGTGAGCATGCTAGATAAATGTCTTCATTGTCAAAATAAATTTATAGTCATTGGAGCAAGTATTTTCTGTATAGGAAAATCTTAGGCGGGCCATCTGAGGGGTAATTTTCAGAATGGAAAAACAGTTTGTCAGCTTAAATGACCAAAACCAGATAGTCTATCATTTCTGCATAGAATTGCAGGAAATTTGCTTTAAAGTTGTAAAATAGTCTCTCAGCTCCATGCTAAACTGTGTAGAATGGCTGGAAATTAGCTTAAAAACTGCAAAACTCTCTCTCAGCTCAATGGATATTGCCCATACCATAACCCTACTGCCACCATGGGGCACTCTGTTCACATGAGCACACCACTCTCTCATCTGCCTGGTACAGTTGAAACAGTGTTACTTCTCCAGAATGACAAAGGCCATCGAAGGTGAGCATTTGCCCACTGAAGTCGGTTTTGACGCCGAACTGCAGTCAGGTCAAGACCCTGGTGAGGATGACGAGCACGCAAATGAGCTTCCCTGAGACAGTTTCTGACAGTTTGTGCAGAAATTATTCAGTTGTGCAAGCCCACAGTTTCATCAGCTGTCCGGGTAGCTGGTCTCAGACGATCCAGCAGGTGAAGAAGCCTAATGTAGAGGTCCTGGGCTGGCCTCGTTACATGTAATCTGCGGTTGTGAGGCAGGTTGGATGTACTGCCAATTTCTCTAAAACAGAGGTGACTTATGGTATATAAATGAACATTGAATTATCTGGTAATAGCTCTGGTGGACATTCCTTCAGTTAGCATGGCAATGGCAAGCTCCCTCAAAACCTGAGAAATTTGTGCCATTATGTTGTGTGACACAACAGCACATTTTAGAGTGGCCTTTTAGTCTTCAGCACAAGGTGCACCTGTGTAATGATCATGCCGTTTAATCAGCTTCTTGATAGGCCACACCTATCAGGTGGATGGATTATCTTGGCAAAGGAGAAATGGGATCTTTTGTTTCACCTCATGAAACATGGGATCAGCACTTTACATTTAAAGCTATTTTGCGTTTATATTTTTGTTCAGTATATTTAGCCACATTAAGTAGAGGACCATCATAGCCTTCATGTCAGTAAGTTAAACCCGGAAAAGCAGTATTCTGCCATCAATCACAACGTTTTGGATGTGGAATTTCTGACCAATGCAATGGCCACACAAAGCATCCTCATTTTGTGAATCATTAAAGATGTGTGAAAAAATGTGATGTTGACACAAAACAATGCACGTCCCATCATTGAATGTAAAGTTATTATTTGACAATTTACAATATAGCCATGCCAGCCATCAAACCTAACGTTAACGTTACACAGTGGCACAGAATCCATGCAGCCGTCACAACTGGATATTACGCACACCCTGATACACCATGTCGCGTCACGCTCGCGTCACTCGATGCACTTGATGACAACATTAGCAGTTGCATCAAAATGTATTATCAGTAGGGAGGTGGCAAATACTCACAACGCCACATAACACACAGAGTGAAACAGCGAAAACCAGAGAGAGAGAGATTGCTAGCTAAAGTTAGCTAGCCTGACATACTGTATATATCTACCTCTTTGACTGGGGGGAATTTCTTCTTGCATTCCATGGACAGGGACCGTAAATCCGTCTGCATGTTCTCGAGTAACTTCTTCACCGCTTCGGGGGTACTGGTCGACATTTTGGATTATGTATTCGACCTAAATATCAAAAACTTGAAATAATAAGGAATGCAAATGCAATCCTAGGATACTGGTCCCCGGCCTACTTATTCAGCTCCTTTGATAAAAGAAAAACGCTGTGAACCTCCGCACAAGCGTCCATAGACACAATGTTCCAGTTTTCTGCTTTACCCTATCCGTCTGTATGCAGAATCAGAGCGATGACACGGGCATACGCTTGTCTTCAACAAAAGGCCTAGACCTTAGTGTGATAGATTATCATCATCAGCACAATTCTAGCTACTAGTGCCATTTATATGGTTAATATTTCTCCGTTTACGCCGTAGGTTTCACGGATCCAGCTGTCACCATTGCAAGCACCGTTTGGATCCCACAATGCTTTGGTAGACATTGACACGTCACTTGGACTTCCGTAAACATGACCGGATTCCAGTGTCCCCTAGTGGAGTATTGCAAACAAATTGATGGTACTTTTAACTCTGATGTCACCCCATTGAAGTTGAAGGCGCAAATAATAATGGAATTTCTCGTGGAATAATGGTGTCCCATCCCTCCAGTAGAGTTCCAGACACTTGTAGAATCTATGCCAAGGTGCATTGAAGCTGTTCTGGCTCGTGGCGGCTCAATGCCCTGTTAGGACGTTGGCGGCTCAATGCCCTGTTAGGACGGTGGCGGCTCAATGCCCTGTTAGGACGGTGGCGGCTCAATGCCCTGTTAGGATGGTGGCGGCTCAATGCCCCGTTAGGACGGTTTATGTTGGTGTTTCTGTTAATTTGGCAGTTAGCCTACTTAGTGGTTAGAGTGTTGGGACAATAACTGAATGGTTACTAGTTTGAACACTTGAGCAGACAAGGTAAAAAACAAAAGATGTCCATGTGCCCTTGAGCAATCTACACCTGGTAGAGTCCATGCCCCGACGATTTGAGGCTGTTAAATATTAGGAACGTGTTCCCTAATGTTTTGTACACTCAGTGTGTGACAATACAGATTTTTTTGTCAGTTACCTGTATGTGCTCAATAGTAAACACACATATATACTAAATATGTTACATTATAGATTTTTTGTTAGGAAAAAATAAAGGCATACAGCACACAAACCTCAATTTGATTTATTTCAGTTGGTTATTGACATGCTCTGATGTTGATACTCTGCTACCATCTGCTGGCCATTAGAATGCATGAACGCGTTCTCTGGATATTGGATGGAAGAGTTTTCAAATATCTCTTGTTGGAAAAAATGACATGGTACGACACATATTTATTTTAAAACTTTTAAAACAAATCTTTTATTTTACAATGTCAGTTGTAATGATACATGTGAACGGTATTCAGCTTTGCACTTCACTAGACAATTCTGACTAACACATATTGGAAGAGCTTATACTTTTCAAAGTTGTTATTGTTTGCTAAGACAAAGTAGATGATGATATAATTAATTAATGAATAGAAAAAAATACAAGCAAAGAACAAAGACTATCTACCATTGTGTGTGTAAACATAAAAGGTATGAAACTCAAGTTCAGTATTACCAGACAAGTCTCTCTAGTCTGTCACCTCTAAGCTGCTCACTATGATGGTATACTGTTGTACGGTATAATGATTTCATACTTTCACTAGTTTTTAAACCATGTTTATCATGTGCTTTATCACATTTTGGACTTGGTATACAGCTTAGAATTATATACGATTGTATACTGTTTTTAAAAAATCAAGCAAAGACTATGATTCAATGATTGTATGTCCAAGTAAGCTTTTGAATCAAATCCGACTCCATCCTAATCTCAAACAACAACCTCAGGCTAGCATAGCCTACTATTCAGTCTCCTACATGTTACTACAATAGAAACAGAGACACTTGCACTTCAGGTGGGCTTCAGATTTCTTTTTAACACAAGTTGTGTGACATAGACCTGGATATTAAACTGTACATGTTGTGTGTAACATGTTAGCACAGGCACATAACATATTTGAATCTGAAGACACAGAGTCTTCGTATGAGAAAGGTCCAATGCAGTCATTTTCATCTCAATATCAAGTCATTTCTAGGTAACAATAAAGTACCATACAATGATTGTTTTCAGTTAAGAATAGCTTCTTAGCAAAGAGCAATTTCTCAAGCAATCATTTTTCTAGGACTGTCTGGGAGTGGTCTGAGCGGGAAGAGGAAAACTGAAAACTAGCTGTTATTGGCGGAGTGATTTGGAACTCTCTTTTTTATTGGTCTATTAACTAATTTACCGCCTGGTGATGTCACCAAAACAGGCTGAAATTCCAGGTGGTCTTTTCAAACAGCTCTTACACTAAAAAGGCATTATCGAATTTTTACAATTTCACAGTATTATTACAAACACATAGTGTGGAAATATATATAAAACACAGGAAAATCTAGGTTTTGACTGCACTGGGCCTTTAAACAATGACATTATGCTTTTAGTTGGCATGTGTCTATCTGATTCCTTCATTTATCATGTAAAAATGTTGTCAGTTAAGGTTTAGCACATTCAGGTAAATTAACAAACATATTGATTAGAATTATGTATTACATTCAACTCATATGACTGCAGTGAGTTCAATATAATGCACTAAAAGAATACACATTTGCCGAGAGATGTCCATGAAAAAAGGGAAAATAAAAGATGCTTCCTTAGAAAGCAGGTGTAATCATCAGACAAACATTCTCAAGTCTCAACCACGATGGACATATAACAAATCACTGAATCACACCATTTCAATGTCTGCTCAACGTTAGCCATTAGTGAAGGAAATCAGCAAAACCCATCTAAAGTTCCTGGTTGATAAGGCAACAGTGGGAGAGAGAAGTGGAGACCGACTCTCCCGTAGATGGAAGTATAGATGGAGGAGAGCCAGTAGCATTGTGTAAGTAAACAAAAGTATGTACACGATTTAAAAAAAGGACAGCACCTGAAGCCGTAGTCTGTACCGTCTCTGAGAGACCTTGCAGGACAGAAAGAGCTAGGGCACAGCAACACCAGTGTCACTGCATCCGTGCTCATTTGGCCGCAGTTGTGCAGTTATGAGGTATTGTTGAGGAGAGGTTTGGGACAGGGTTGAGGCAGAGGCCATGTCAAGGGAATGGACATGGGACCTCAGAAGGTCTGGGTCCACGTTCCTAGCTCTAGCAGTTGGACTCCTTCTCGTTGACGGGGAAGTAGCCTTCCTTGGTGGGAGGGTGTCTCTGACGAAGGCTGTCCCTGTCGCCAGCAAAGATGGCCAGTAGCTTCTCCTGCTCCTTCTTGGTTTTAGGTAAGTCAGTGGATGCCGTGGTCAGGATTGTAAAGCGCTACAGACAAACAAAGGAAATAGACAACAACTATCATAGATTGTTTATTGTCACATACACCGGATAGGTGCAGGACACGATTGGTTTGTTATATTGGTTTGTATTCATTTCTAAGTTACAGTAGCTTAAGCCATGATAGACTTAGGAGACATGAGACAATAGCAAACAGAGGGAAAAGTCAGTGGGGTTAAGGGGTGAAACAGTGGGTGGTGTGTGTGACTTACCTCTTTCAGGGTGCCTTCAACAGAACACATTTTGATGATCACCAAGAGGGGAACACAGAGCATGGAGGACAGGGCCAGGAGCCAGCCCAGGCCGTAGCCCCACCAGGGGTACACATACTCATTGTTGTACTTCAGAGGGGTGTACTTGATCAGGGAGAAGGCAAAGGTACCCTGCAGAGGCAAAGGCATCAGTTGAGTCTTCTTTACAGTCACTGGTTGCTACGTCCTAGGTTGATTCTATCTTTTTTTGCATTGATTTAAAAACAACAATACTGACTTACTTTCATTGGGGTCTTATCCTCTTTTTGAACCTTTACCACTTTCTACAAAATCTTTGTGAATTTGATTAGCCTTGCTGTGCAATTCCAGATGCTTTTCCAATAGTAACCACCAGAGGGCACCCCTCAGTCAAGGTCCATAACAGGGTTTAGTTCAAACGATAAAGACTCACTAAGCAGGTAGCAGGAGTGAAGAACATCCAGCAGTATTTGATAATAGGTCCGGGACGGTAGCCAATCATGTCCTCAATGTTGTCATAGAAACGGTCAGCACCTTCATGAACATCGAGGAAAGAGAAGAAGAATGGGGCAGGAGTCGGCAATGGACAGATACTCATCAAAGTTTCAAGTTTTATTAGTCGTATGTACGGGATACACAGGGTATACACTGAGTATACCAAACATTAGGAACACCTTCCTAAAACTTGCACCCCCCGTGCAAGTCTAACAGCCTCAATGTATCGGGGCATGGACTCTACATGGTGTTAGAAGCGTTCCACAGGGATGCTGGCCCATGTTGACTCCAATGCTTCCCACATTTGTGTCAAGTTGGCTGGATTTAATTTGGGTGGTGGACCATTCTTGATACATACGTAAAACTTAAGCGTGAAAAATCCAGCAGTGTTACAGTTCTTGACACAAACCGGTACGCTGTGGTACCTACTACCATACCCCGTTCAAAAGGCACTTCAATATTTTGTCTGC
The DNA here is from genome assembly GCA_023634145.1 of Thymallus thymallus. Lineage (NCBI taxonomy): Eukaryota > Metazoa > Chordata > Actinopteri > Salmoniformes > Salmonidae > Thymallus > Thymallus thymallus. The sequence goes on from CM042413.1 coordinate 14,128,783, forward strand.
GCCCATTCACCCTCTGAATGGCACACACACACAATCCATGTCTCAATTGTCTCTAAGGTTAAAAATCCTTCTTTAACCTGACTCCTCCCCTTCATCTACACTGATTGAAGTGGATTTAACAAGTGACATCAATAAAGGATCATAGCTTTCACCTGGATTCACCTGGTCAGTCTGTCATGGAAAGAGCAGGTGTTCCTAATGTTTTGTACACTCAGTGTATACCATCCAATGAAATGCTTAATTGCAGGTTCCTTCGAAAATGCAGTAAGAAACAATACAATATATGAATAGCAACATGAAGTAAATGGTTCAGTAGAATAGAATAAACATTTTAGCATCAGTATAATACAGGGAGGCACCATTTATAGTCCAATATTTACGTGTTTCGGGGAAGGGGGGGATTGGGGGGCAAGTGTTCAAATTGTGCAGTAATTAGCAATCATAATAAGAGTCTGGTATCAGCAGTTGTGATGTGTATAGGATGAATGTATGTGTGTGTGTGTGTGTGTGTGTGTGTGTGTGTGTGTGTGTGTGTGTGTGTGTGTGTGTGTGTGTGTGTGTGTGTGTGTGTGTGTGTGTGTGAATGTGAATGTGTGTGTGTGTGTGTGTGCGTGTGTGTGTTTGTGTTTTGTGTATGTCTGTGTGGGTGTGTTCGTGAGTGAGTGCATGCACTGTAAACCCCAAGGATTTTTTAAAAACTCAAATACTTCTAGTAATGAAAAGTCATTATTACTTAAAATGCTTATGTGATACTGACTCAAAACTAAATGAAAAGTCACATCAAGTCAATTTTTAAAAATGATGATAACAAATTAACTGCAGGTTGATATTTTGTAATTGTTTTTAATATCTGTGTTTTTGCATGTGCATTGAGTGGTTGACTGATTCATCTTATTCTACACAAAGATAGATTGCATATATTTTTTTAAACGATTCCAATCATTTACTTAGATTTTTTTGCACCTGTTACTGAAATGGTTGTTCAAGTTTAAATGGCTTAAGTAGTCTCCTTCCACTGTTCCTAACACTGGCAGTCAATATGAATGCAGGTTGCGGGTGACAAAAAATTCCAACTGTTGGATATCCTAACGCTGGCTGGATTCCAATAGGAATTATACATCACTTTGCAAGCCAGCATAATGTGGGTTGCAAAATTCTCTTAAGTTTTCTAGAAATCCCAGTTGGATGATTCCTGGAAATCCTTCAACCAGAATTTTTTTTAAAGCTGGGAATTTGGGTAAAGTGACTGTAATTTTGCAGGCTTGATGTGGCCTATAAACAATGAGTTCCAGGCCACTGTATTAGGGTAAAGCTAGACCTCAAAATAAGGCCTTATGAGCTTTGTAATGTACACTGAGTATACCAAACATTAGGAACACCTTCCTAATTGAGTTGCAAAGAGCAGGTGTTCTTAATGTTTAGTATACTGAGGGTATTGTCATAAAGAGTTTAATTATAATGATAACATTCACCTAGGAACTCACTTGGTGAAGGCCACTGGACTGAAAATAAACAAATTCAACAACCATGTCTGTCACTAACAAATTCAGTTATGGGTGGTAACTGTACGATGTATGATATTGGAGGCATGGCTCAGTGGGGGTGCTACTCAACATTTTCAAGCTGATACAAGTCAAATCTGGACCCCCTACAGGATCACAGTGGTTTGAGTAATGGCTACAAAATGTCTTTAAATAACTGTACTCAGATATATTTAGTGCAACAGGTTTCCTCAAAAGTTTTGAGTAATGACAGAACATTAGGGTTTACAGTATGTAAGCTAAGGTGCGGAGAATCAGAGCAGGTGGTCAGTAGTCTGATGGATTGTTGATAGAAACTGTCTCTGAGCCTGTTTGTATCAGGCACCGTTTCTGTACACAATACTAATTTTGTACGGTCTAATAATATCACATTCAGCTAGTTGTTCCTCTCCCAGAGGCACTTTCACGTCTATTAATAACAGACTACTGCTGGATGGCGGAGGAAGGCTCAATGAAAATACCCCCTTTGTCATGCTAATGTCCCCTCAATGCATTCCCACATAACTTGGCTAAACACTCACCATAAATCCAAGCAATGCAGACAGTCTCAAAGACAGCCACAAAGAGCAGACACATCCCACTGGCAGCATAGTAGTCAAAGAGTTGGAATACGTACATGCCTCCCTGGAGAAAGAAACGTGTTATGTTACGGCAGGGCAGCTAGGGACACTTTCTCTATTTCATCATACCATGCACCTCCAAGAGCACATGTGGAACAACATGTGGAGCATGTATTATGCCTCCATCCAACCGACAGCCCCATTGCGTTTTGGTACACCAGAAGTACATTCATTTCCAATGGAAAGCTGTGTTTGCCTTGCAGCGTTGCGTTGCAGAGGCAGTTGCAGAAGCAGTTGCAGTGCGTTCCGTGTGGTGCATACATTGGATTTATCTAGCGTATGCGTCAAACTGTATGCGTTGACAGCTTGACAGAAATGCTAGCAGAAGGTGAATGTTGATCTTTTGTTGCACACATTTCCAGATGACGCTGCATACTATTTTGCGCAAAGACGCTGTGGCTCTTTTTATTAGCAACTTTCAATTCACGTGACAATGTGACAATCTCCTTCTGTATCTCAGTTGGTATAGCATGGCACTTGTAATGCCAAGGTAGTGGGTTTGATTCTCGTGGTCCACCCATACGTGAAATGTATGCAGCTTGGCCGTAAGTCGCCTTGGTATAAAAGGTGTTATGCCAAGGCATATGTTATGTTATATATTACAAGAAACAATGTCCTAAATGAAAACCTTTGGGATGAAAATAGGTGAAAGTTTATAATAATAATTTAGGTAGTTGTTTATATTTTGTCCTATTAGTACTTGTGTGTATTGGAATGTTTGCACAAGCCAACTCCCCCTGAGACACCCGTGGAGAGTTGGGGTCAGAGCCAGGGTCAGCCATTTTATCAGCGTCCATGAACCAGTTGGGGTACTGTGGGCTGTGGCCTACCTGTGTCAGCATGATGAGACCCATGAGGAAGGAGACAATGGCCACCACCAAGATGAAGAGTTCTCTGCGGTTCTTACGACGAAAAGTTTTAGGGTACATGTCCACCATAGCTGTCACCAGACTCTCTACACACACAAACTACAGCAGAGGAGAGATGCTGTGTCACTGATTAAAAAAACACCACTGTGGACATTGTTAGAGCAGAGTTTACAAGCATATTGTGTGTGTGTGTGTCAGAAAGAGAATAAGTGTGTAAGAGAGAGTGAGTGTGAGAGTGAGAGAGAGAGAGAGAGAGAGAGAGACAGAGAGATAGAGAGAGAGAGAGAGAGAGAGAGAGAGACAGAGAGAGAGAGAGAGTGAAAGAAAGCAAGAGAAAGAGAGAGACAGCGAGAGTGACCAAGCGAGGGAGAGAGGTGACGGAGAGCTGTTCTAGGCTCACCTGGCTGTCCAGCCCCAAAAAGACAATCATGATGAAGAAGAAACAGGCCCAGAGAGGAGAGAAGGGCATCATAGACACAGCACGGGGGTAGGCTATGAAGGCTAGACCAGGACCTGGGACACAAATGGTTAATACAGGTTTAGAACAAGTCATAGAAGAGTCCTAACAGGTCATAACAGGTAAGAAAACAATTGTCATCCCTCGAGCAGGACTTTGGATCCACATTCCACCCAATTGTATTGTAAAACTACTAGGTTATCTTTGGATTCTCTGAACCGTTTAAAGATTAACATGCCATTATCATGGAAAGGCTATTACAGCAAAGTGTTTCTCTCTTGAACAGTGTAGGAAATGTACAGTTAATAGCCTCTTAAGTGGGGTGCAGTGTTTCTCCAAATTCACATACCAAAATATATTGCTGAAATGTAACAACACAAGTACATACAGTAAAATACATGCTGAATTATGGAAAATCATGACCATTTTCCTATTGATGAACTGTCTAGAATGGTCAGTGTGTGTCTGTTAAAAATGACTACCAAC